>KZ652056.1:152829-162925 GCA_001010745.2 Gerris buenoi
AGATATATATATATATATAAAGTTAAAAATTATTTTAATTTACCCTTGATATAGAAAAAAAATGAGATTAGGGTGATAAGATAGTTCAATTATATTTCTTAAAACTGGGGTTTAACAAATAACGAATGTGGAAATGTTTTTGTTATTGTATTTTTTTTTAATGCAATATTTCATATTTTATTTATTTTGATATAGTTTTGTCTGTATTATTTTATTTTCCAATTTAAGAGAATAATATTTATCAAAATTGATCCACGGTATCTATAGAGAGGAACTAAAAATGTTTAAGATAGTCTTGTTTCGACTGAAATTAAAAATTGATGACCAACTTAAGTCGAAACTAGTCTCAATTTCATGTATTTCCTTACGCAGTTTGACTCTAAATATTTCCTTTTTTTTTACTTTGATTTGGTGTGAATACGTTGAAACGACTAACTTAAAATGAACTAATTGTAGCTTAATAGTTCGTTTTCATGTGTCCTTGGGTAAAAATGTTAGTTAAAATATAGAGTTGTTGTTGGTAAATGCAGTTATGAACAGATGTTTGGATGTGTTTACTCAATTGAACACATGTTTCTCAGCTGATTACTGGTCTGGATCCCAATGTACCAGGGACGTCTCGACCATGCGGGGTTGCCAATCATCCTATCTTCGGATAACAATAGTTTGACCCCAACTGTTGAACTCTAGGGACGGAGGGCTGGGTAGTGAATATTTAGGGTCGTTTAAAAACAACCGACCTTCCTTTTACTGGTTCTTCCAATTTTCTCTGGCACTGTTGTTTTCCCTTCTGTCGCTCTTACAAAATGTTATTCTTTCGATTCTTCAACAATGTTTCAAATAAGATAAATATTGAAACAAGCGGGGTTGATTGAACTATTTCATAAACATAGAGATATTGTCTTCTTAACTTAAAATTATAATAACGAGACTTGGTCTTTACTGTTCATAAAACTTAAGCTATGTTGAGTCTTTGGCACTTCAAAACATGCTACCGCTGCATATTGGGATTATCGTTGGTTAAGTACATCTTCAAAGATCCAGTATTTGATTCCATGATGCAGGGTGCTTAATAACTGTGTACCTAGTAGTAGTATGTTGTTTTAAACTTTAAACTTATGCCATGGTTTGAGTTTTTGGTTCTTCCAAAACATGCTACTAGCATATTGAGATTATCATTGGTTATGTAAATGTTCAAGGATCCAGTTTGGAGTCCATGATGCAGGGGGGGTTATTAAATGTGTTCATAATACATAGGAGTATGTTAACTTATGCCATATTTTTAGTTTTTGGTTCTTCCAAAACATGCTACTAGCATATTGAGATTATCATTGGTTATGTAAATGTTCAAGTATCCAGTTTGGAGCCCATGATGCAGGGGGTTATTAACTGGACTCCTAATGTTTTCCTGCAGGGAAATTATAATTCAACCTTGAAAAGATGTTTGTTTACAAGAGTAAAATGACACGTGGTGTAGATAAGGACTACGCGGGTCGGTGCTTTCTCCCGGTGCAAGCCTTGCCGGGGCTGCAGCCGGCGTTCTGTTTAGCGGTAAAGATGGCGGGCCTCGGTGCACCTCGGACCCGGCCTTATTAGCCGGTGCTCACTCGAGTGAAGAAGGCCCGGGTCCGCGTCGTAGCCGGTTGAGTGAGATAAGTTTCCTACGACGTACAACGTGCACCAGGAGTGGGGGAAACCCCGGTTCAATTATCTGCATTCCCAGGGTATATTTTTAGTCGTAGAGCGGTGTTGTTAGGTGGTGGGGAGATTCAGTCAATGGTAGGGGCCCCGGGGAGGGGGCTCGAAGCCGCCGGGGCGTGGTCCCGTGTCGGGGCCCTAGAACTGTGGAACACAGCCACAGCACCTGTTCCCATCTCAAAACTCCCCTCGGCGATTATGCCCCACAGCTGACTCCCAGACACCGACATTTCCATCCTACATCTTTCTGCCTACGTCCTACGTCCCCATTACACGGACTCTCTCTCGTCTTCTGCTCGCCCCCGCGTTCTTCCGAGATGTGGTCCGTCCCTTCTTCGGAACTTTCCGATACACTAATGACGCCCATGCGTCGCTTCCCCCATATAAGCACGACCTCCCGACCGGTCTGAATTAGTCATCTCGCCGGCACCCTTTTAAATCGACTCCCACATCAATCGACCAAGTCCAGCTGTTGTTTGTAACCTACAGTAAGGCCTTGCTCCTCCCCCTGGAATCGACCTACTCGGTTTTCAGATAATTGTATATAAAACAGTAAACAGATAATTATACAAGGAAAGCCGCTTTTACTTATTCTACTGATATGTAAGCAAACTGCCTTTCGGTCTTCGAACTTGAGTTCCTGAGCGTGTCTTCACTATTAATTTCTATTTATATGTATATGCTGGCCACAGTAACACCAGTATTGTATATATATTCTGGCCGAAACAGTTGTAGTTTTTATATTAAAGAAGTTTGGCTGGTCTAGCAGTAATGCCTCTGCCTTGCAGGATGGCTGGATGGTAAGAGAGCAGGATGGAAACGATGTAACATCAGACCAAAACATAATTTAAAAAAAAAATTGTATGAGATGAAGTTTTGCGTTCGTCTTCAACTTAAATTATATGTTTGGGAAGTGGTATAGGATTGAGGGTGACTTTTTACTTAAAGTTAAACTTGGAAAATGTACATGATGGTTTCTAATTTCTGTCGTCCTGTTCCTAATTTTATGATAATTCGTTCACCATGCACTTCATTGTGCTCACAACGTAGTAACTTGTCAGAATAATGTTAAAATCGTTTTAGTATGAGAAGTTGTTGGGGTGTAGAATTGGTGAAACAAGTGGATTTTGAAAAATCGGTAAAGTCTCGAGCCTAATTTCTAATCGATAGAGAAAATTTCCCTGCAAATGTTACATGCAGGACGTGCTTCCTAGTAAGATGCTGTAGCGACCTTCAATACCTTGTGACTTAATTTGATTTTCAACTCGGGTCGGACCTGAAAGAAAAGCATTGCGTAAAGTTTACTTTACAAGCTGTTTTGCAGAGAGAAAGGTGGTGCTTATCTGGAAGGATCACTGGGTTATGCAGTGTGTATGGTTGAGAGAGGAAGCCGGCCTGCATAAATGCGTCGTATTTAGACCGGGGTAGAGTTGAGAGAGGTAGATAGCGCCACAGTACTCGCAGTGTTTCCCCCGGACAGCGCCTCACAGGTCTATATTTAGCCCGGGGTTGCTCGGGGCTGTTGGCCCGTCTGTTCGTCCAAGGACGCCTCCCGTCACCTGTTCCCCCCTCCACCGTCCTCTAGCTTCCTTCGCTTTACAACTCTCTACCACTCTTCCTTTACCTTAAAAAATAATTTTCTAAACATCCTCTTCTAAAACATCGACTAGTTTATAAACTCGAGTCTCGAGAGCCCCTCAAAATAAAATACTCTCTCCCCTCCCTTCCTTACGTTTTATCTTTTTTTCCTCTACTACCGAAATACGACCTTTCTTTTTTTCTCTCTGTCGTTCAAAATACGACTTGTTTCTGGTTTAGTGGCTGGGATGCTCGCCACTTGATTACGCCTGTCTGGTTATGCGACGGTTGGGAAGTTATATCACTGTATTATGTGGACCGGGCGAGGTATCCATCTACCACCCCTCCAGCTGGGCTCGTCGAGTTCAAGGCTACTCGGCCAAATTATGTCCTCCCGGCTTGTCGTGCCTACGGACTCCCACCCCCGGAGGCGAGGCGTCGCCACCTCTTTACTTATGCATGTCCCTTACCGCCTTTCATGTCGCCCCGATTTGTCCCCGTTATCCTTTTTATAGCGATCTATATGACGATGTATATTTTATATTGTCCTCGTGACTAGTGAGGGGCCGGCAAAACATTTTACTTATTTACAATTACCGCGTGGAAATCAAGGTCTTCCGTTTATCTACCTTGAATTGAATTCTCGATTCATAAATAAACTTGTTTACTAACAACAACAACAACAACTTTTATGAATGTAAAGCCGACTTGACTTGTCTAATGATCTATTTATTATTTTCATTGCTTCAGAACTTACCCAAGATAAAGGAAAACATTATGATCTCAGAAGTCAAAAATTCCTGGTCAGAAGTCCTGGAAACAACAAAAACAATTTTTGGTCTCTTGTCTGTGTCTGTGCGTCGTTAAGATATCTTAAAAACTACTCGTCCGATTTTGATGAAATTAAGAGGGTTTGTCATTATTATACCACAATACCACAGACGGTCCCATATCAATTGCAACCGTCTGTGCTAGTTTAAAAATACTTAAAAAATAAGTTTGACCTCTCTGGGAAATGAAACGACAACTTCGTTTTATCAACGTCTATATCTATAAAAGTACTCGTTCTATTTTGAAGAAATTTGGAAGGCTCGTAGAAAGTAGCTCACAGATGGTCCACTATAACTGTAGTTTAAATTGACTGCACCTGAAAAATAAAATCGATTAGAAATAAGTGTGGCCTAGCTGGGGATCGAAACAGATCCTCGTCTCATGTACGTCCAATAATAGGACGGGAAGAAGCTATGTGACACTCGAATGGGCAGACTAGTTTCAAGCAGTGTTACATCGTAACTCTTAGTGTTTAGCATCTCGTATATGAATGAGATTTCACTATGCAAAAGAAAAAGAAATAATCTAGTCATTATAAATTTAATTTTAAAAACTGGTTGATTTAAGAAATTGATTTGCTTCATTTTTATTTTCTCTTCTTCACCGGTTAAGAAGATATAATTAATAATGGGCAAAATTGTCATCTTGTCTTCAGTCTATTAATTAGAAATTAGATGATTAGACTCAAAAAACGGCTCGACCTTGCAAAAGGTCATGAGGTCCTAATTTATTTTATATTATGTTAGGACCTAAGCCAACAGCAAAACACCGAAATTTTGCAGCTTTGGCCTGTGCAGAGCTGTTGAAAAAAGTCGGAAAATTTCGGACTTCTGCTTAATATCTCTGTTCCTATGAATCGTAAGGTTAAAGTAGTTATTATCAATATTAAAGAGGATAAAACGTTCTACAACTTTTTTTGTATTTATATTTTTTCTCTATATTATTATCCCTTTTTAAAACGTTTATATACGTATAATACGATAAATAGAATAGATGTGATCTTCGTCGAAAAAAGTACAAAATTATCAGCCTTTTTTCTTGCACAGGTCTTTCAAAGCTGCAAACTTTGGTTTAGGTCTTACTATTGATTTAGGTCCTAGCAGCATATAAAAAAGAATTAGAACCACATGACCTTTTGCAAGGACCGATGAATATATTATAAATTGGCTGACCGACTGGCCTGTCGCTTGCTTATTTGAGTAAACACTCTAAAAACTAAATTGTAATTCCAAAGTTTTTATACTCCCACACCACATAAATCGAGTTTCTGGTTACTGATATTGTGGTTCCTTGATAGTAAACCTTTGCTCTGATTCTAGATTAGAAATATGTCATTAACAAACTTAGTAAGATTTTTTTTTTTTTTTTATAANCATCATGATTAACAATAATTTGCTAAATATTAAATATTTATTGCATTAAGCTAGCTTATCTAAACCTGCGCAAAAATTAGTTAATATTATATTATTTAAAATACATTCAACAGTTGGTTGTTTACTTTTTGTTTTTTCGATTTTCAACCAAATCAGATTTATTTTCATCAATATCTTGAAACCTAGATTTTTCCCGGGAAAATGGCTTATATTGTTGGAAAATTTAGGACGATAGAGGTTTATATTACAACAAAAATGTATATTATCTAATTCAATAATCAGCAAAGCCGAACCCTTCAATCTTTGGGCTTCCTGATGAAAGATAACTTAGATCTCCTCTATATTTTGTTCCTCTAACTTCCTTAGTTTAGTACTTAGCTGCATGATTGATAATAACAATTATTGTTTTTGTTTTCTCAGGGATTGTTTGGCATTTGCAACGGAGCCGGTTTTTGCAAGTTTAGCGAATGTACTGGGGGATACGGACAACATGCCCTCGTCCAACGAGCATCTCAAGAACTATACACTTTACGATATTGAAATCAAATACGGCCTACTTCAGGTCGGTACATATCAATCTTACATGGTATAGTGTGTTTTTTACTTGATACAAAGGTTTCAAATAATTGTTAAATGTATGATGTGTATTTACTTTATGTGTTGTTCTAAAGTGTAACTTTGGTTTATTTGTCTATCACGGTGTTCCTCAAGGCTCGGTGTTGGGACCTCGGTTATTTTTAATTTATTTAAACGACTTGCCCCACTTCAATTCTCTGCGCATACAGTTTGCCGATGACACTAATTTCGCCATTTCTGGGAAATGCGGGAAAGAACTTGATACCAATATGAATAACATAATCATGAATGCGAAGAAATGGTTCACAACAAATAAATTGACATTAAACATAAACAAAAATCAGCAGTTATTATTTACTTTAAAACAAAAAAACAGTAACACACCTCTAAAAATTCTAGTTACAATCCTTGATTCGAAGTTCATCCTTGATTCATCCTTGATTCATTAAGTCACTCTCTGTCGTATTATTTCTGCTAAGAAAATTGTCTAGATCCTTGGACAGAGAAATATTAATACAAATTTACTATGCCCACTTTCACTCAAGTATTTCCTATTGTGTAACCGAGTGGGGCAGTGCATCTGAAGCAAATACTATTTTTCTCCTACAAAAGAAAGCTATAAGGATTATCACGGTAAATAAAGCGAATGAACCGTGTAGGCAACTGTTTAAGGAATTAGGAATATTAAGGATGCCTTCATATAAACACTAAATCTATTGGTATCCTTTCAACCCCATTTCTAGGACCTTGTTCGGACCTTTGATCTTATTCAAACGGGCTAATTTGTAGTAAAACCTAATTAACGTTGATATATATTTGTGTATTTGTTCAGTTGACACGACGGGTGGGAATCTGCTGGACGTGAGGAATCAGTTGGATCGAGAGAGGAGACTACGCATGATGCTGGAAGAGCAGGTGAGATCACTGGAGACACAACTCTACCCGGAGAGGATCAGGGAGATAGCACACAAGGTCCAGCTCCAGTACAACGACGACAGTCAACCCCAGGTAGTGGATCACCAGGTCGGTCTCCAGCCTGTCGCTCATACAGAGACTGTCATAGCCACCGCTGCCAGTCCACCTCCCATAGAACCGCCGCGCCTCCCCTCCGTCCTAGAGGCCGTTATCAAAGCGGAACCTAAAGTAGAAGTCGAGAGGCTACCTACTCCCTCTTCCCTCTCCCCTGAATCTGAGCGTCTATCTCAGGCTAGGTAAATACAAATCTTATAAGTTCCACCCTATGACAATTTATTAAAACAGTTTTTGGCACTTTTTTAGATTGTTACTCCCCTTATAAAAAAAAACAACAGGGGAATAAAAATCTTAATGAAGGTGTACAGAATGTTCTTTTTTAGACTGTTACTCCCCTTATAAAACAGAAGTGTGATATTCCTTTGTCCCAAAGTACATTGGACTAAACATCCCTTTGTATTAATAGTTATTTAGTCAAAGTAATTTTTTTATTCTAAAACAAGATGTACCCACTTGTTATTATTTAAACTTTGTTTAATGATTTCGATGTATTTTTAACAATGATTTATTTGACAGGGTGTACCTGGCCTCTACGTCGCGGCAGAATCTGGAGACGATAGTCGAGGCGATCAGACACCTGGAAGGTGACAACCTGTTCTCCGAGACGGGAGGTAACGGGACTCCTATGAGTGAAGACGCACCTCAGGACGCACCGCTGGCCCTCACCAAGGCCCAGCCGATGACGCCCAAGGTGAAGATGAATCAGTACCTCCAGTTTGCCGGCAGTCAGGCCCAGCAACAGACCAGGCCGGGTGTGATCGTGGTCAAGCAACACACGTGAACTCCTGCGCACTTGCCTGTAAAGACGCCCCACCTGCCTCCCGATCCAGATGCCCCCCCACATCGATAACACCTCACCACATTCACCCTTCCTTCCCCTAGTTGTGACGATGTTTCTCTTGTTGACTTTGGTCGGGTGTAGCGTGTATGTGAAGTCCACAGATCGGCCGATAGTGCCATCTCTTGATATCGACACAGTTTTTAGTTTAAACATGTTTTTATATAGCCCAACTCTCCCCTAAATGTCAAACTCAAATCTGTCGATTTATCCTTTTTTTTCTTATTATTTCATTTTTTCGTTTCGTTATATATTATATATATATAATTTTTTTCTTCGATAGCCTTTACTTGAGCAAATTAATTACACGTAAATATGTATATATGAAAATATACTTGTAATTCTTTATTTTGTAAGGTAGTGTGATATTGTTGATTTAAGTGATTATTTGAAATTTATTTATTTTACACAAATTCTATGTAGAAATATATTGTTTTTCAATTTTTTTTTTTTCTCTCGTATAATCTAGAATTATTATAAAATTAGTATTTTAAGAATTAGTAAGCCGATCGACGTGTATAATTTTCGGGAAAAATATTTAAAAAATTATATTTCGACATTTGTCCCTTTACCGAGGGGTTGAAATCGAATCGAGATAATCTTTATACGCTTGGTTCGTTTTTATTTTTAAAAATAAAATAATTTAGGGATTCCAAAAATTACGATTAGTGAGTATTTATAAATAAAAAAAAGTGGTTCTCTGTCGAGTGGCAAATTAGTCAATGTGTTATTTCATTCGTATTCATTTTAATGTTTTTTTTAAAAAAATTAAACCACCTAGTTGAATGTATTTTCTCTTTAATCAAATTACTAAGAATTTATGTATATTACATATTTTAAAATTTGGCAATTTGATTGTGTGGCATTAACCGTTACAATACCATGGCGATCTCTAATGTGTTTTGTTTTTTCTTATTTTCAAAGAAAAGAAATACAAATTTGACAAAAATAAGTATTTTCTTTATTAAATATATATAAATATAATTTAAAAAAATCCTCCTGATATCTTTGGATGATTTTTGTTATTTGCCGACACGTTCAAGTGTCAGCCTGTTAAATTAATTCTCCCATCTCATTTGAATCCGGTGTCGAGGTTTTCACAACTGGACTCAACATTGTGATCTAGGGTTGCCGTCATAACATGTTTCAAGTTGTGGACTGCTATGAGTGCTGTGTTTTGCTTCTGTTACTGTAAGTATGTCTAGAACATTAAACATCTAATCGGGTTCAAAGCTACGGAAAATCATATCGAATCAAATTTTCAAAAAATTACCACTGCAGAAGAGCTTATAATAAAACTGTTCAAAAATAACATGGAATTGCCGAAGAGAAATAACAACCATTAACCAAAAGAGTGTAATAACCCTTTCACTAGTATTTAAGGTAAACTGTACTAATTGACGTAAACGTATTCTTGATTCTCGAATAAACCATATTCTTGAACGATCTGTTCTCGATCTATATGCATTTTTAACTGATCTCAAAAGAATTTCTGATCTTGAACAATTTTTTATCGTAACATTCCTCTTAAAATAATTGGTACATAACTATTTAACAGTTCGTTATTTGTTCTTCGCCAATTTTATGCTGTTGTTGAACTTTTTATTTTGTGTTAATTATATATTGATAACAGCCAATATTGTTTACAAGCAATAAGTGGAAGCTAAAACATAATACTTTGCACTCTTTAGCAGATTTTTGACCGGATTAACCCCTAGATTCATTTTAGATATTTTAATTAAAAAAAAAAAAATTAAATTAAATTTAAATAATATAGTTGGAAAAAATTAAATTAATAAAAAAACCTGTTGATTGATTGTTTCTTTTTTTTGTATATTCTAATAATTAATAAAAAAAATTAGTATAATTGAGACTGGTTCAAAAAAAAATTATATTCACATATGCATGATTTTTTCCATTTAATTTTGACTTATGTAAATTATAATAAACTGAACCTTCCATGCATATTTGATATGAACCATGTACTATTTAGGAGTTATGAATTTTTAACTGTTGTGCTAAGTTATTTGTTACAAACCTATATTTGATTTAACTTTTAAAAATAAAAATCTGTATTCCCCCCCCCCCCTTCCCCCATTTAATTTTTGTATCTATTTAAAATACCCTTTCTTCCCTTTTATTCGAAATTTGTAAAAAACACAAAAAAAAC
>KZ652056.1:169967-183994 GCA_001010745.2 Gerris buenoi
GTATAAGTTTGCGACGGTTTCTGAGGCGAGCTAAACTTTTGGGAGCCAAAAAACTGCGAACTTTTGGCACTTTTCTCAGTTTTTGGCTTATAACATCTTAAGGGTGCATCGAACAGAAAATTGTGTTCATACCAAACTTAAAGAACATTAAATTGTGCGTCGAATACATTTTATAACATTGTAAAATTGTAAAAATTTTACTATTTTTGACTGCCGATTCTGACCAAACCGCTGTGTATAATTTAATGTTATAAAATGTATTCGACGCACAATTTAATGTTCTTTAAGTTTGGTATGAACACAATTTTCTGTTCGATGCACCCTTAAGATGTTATAAGCCAAAAACTGAGAAAAGTGCCAAAAGTTCGCAGTTTTTTGGCTCCCAAAAGTTTAGCTCGCCTCAGAAACCGTCGCAAACTTATACAACTGTTATTTGGGATGCCACAAGTGGATTAAAACGATTTTCAGCTTTGTCTGAATTAATCGACGCCAAAAATCTAATTTTACTGGGCTATTACTAAATTTTAAAAATAAATTGAAGTAAGATATTAAAAAAAGTTGTATTAAATGTAAATTGTATTGTTAATTGGCTGTTTTAATTATTTTTTGTTTCTGAAGCAGTACTTATTCTTATGTACTTTGGTACTTGTCTATTCACTTGTTCTTTCTGATAAAAATCAATATACAATGTTTTTTTTTTTTTGCCGAAAAACTAAATTCTTGATTTTGTGAAAAGTTTTTTACACTTAAGTGTGTAATTACTGTTATCAAAATTGGAATATTGGTTCCATAATCTACATTTTGATCTATTTAAACCTTGAAAAATTCTTAAAAACCTTTTAAAAAATTTAAAATTGAAACTGAACCTTCCTTCATGTTGCCAATCTAACACTAGGTACATACAATCCATCACGCCTGACAGATTAAACTAGTAAGCCTGTCGTCTGTGCATGTGTATGATATGTAGTCACCAGTTGTGACTGTGTTTTGTACACACACTCAGGTAGAAAGGTTTCAGTCCAACTCTTCAGTCTTAACTGTCAGGCCTGTTGGATCCTGTGTACCTGACTTCACCAGTATAATATTATCCTTTATATTGAAACGTTATAGGAAAAAGTAGCTGCTTCAGAAGCGCAATTACTTAATAATAATTGAAGAGATCGACAATATTCTCATAATAATCATTATTATTAGAAACCATCTTTGTCACAAATCTCTTACAACTTATTAAGGAATAAAAAAATTAAACTGAAATGTTTAAATTTTATAAAATTGTCCTTGATATATGGGATAATTAATTGTTAAATACATTAATTAGGGCTTTTACCCCTTTTTTAAATTTTTGTGTTTTACGTTTAAATTTTGCATATCTTGTGTAAAGGTTACTTTGTCCAGACAGTGAAAGACACACACTATAATGACACTTTGAGCTTCAGACGCCCAAATTTAAGGGTGTCCCCTTAAGGCTCTGCTATAATAGTCCTCCTGGTGAAAGAATAAAAGTTCATTTGTATTCTTGGCATAATGGTCCTCTGTACCCAATAACCGTTATTTCAGGGCCATAAGGGGACATCCTTATAGTTCCTTTATAAGGCTACCTGAACAGCCAAAAGTGTTCTTATACAGTGTGTCTCTTGCACTACCTAATAAAGTGTAATTTATATAAAATAAAATTATTAAATTAAAACAAATGGGTTTATTGCCTCTAACAAATGTTATTATTTTAAATACGATTGAACAAAAATAGTGAATTTTGTCTCATTTTTTTGTAATTATATACAAATTTACTGCTATCATTCTTTAAATTAAGAATTATAAAAAAAAAAAAAAATTGAAATTAAACAGAAAAAAAANACTGAAGGCAAATAATTTTAGAGTTATGACGTGACAAATTACAAAAATGAATTTTTAGAACGCAGATAAGGATCACAACCAAAGTTGGCTTCAATGTTATCAGTGACCCTCCTTCTATATATAGTATTATTCTAAGTCTCTACCCTACAGGCTACTCAATCCTCCCAAGCTGGCAATTGAAACATAGATCTAAAAGCAAAATGTCTCCGAGAGTTCTGTGGTTTGATTACTAACAGTATGAATACTTAATATAATATTATGACTGAATAATGTAGTATTCATGTTTTTCTCTCTCTATACTGTCAAATTTTCTTACTCATTGAGTTCGATTTTAGTATAAATAAAATAATTAATAATTCTAAAATTCATTTCCTACAATTAATAATTCTATTTTTTAGTATAAATAAAAAGATTAAAAAAAAAAATCTACTCGATAAAATTTACAGTTTAGGACAAACTGATCATTTCTATAAACAATTATTAAAATTGAAGACAAAACCATCGTTTATCTATTAAATAAAATGATTATTTATGATCATAACTCATTAATGAGTTTAATGAAGATCATCACAGTGATCTCTATCGATGGTCAGTTGAATGAATCCATTTTTGTTCACCTTACCTGGATTGAACTGAGATCATTGTTTGATNCATTAAAAAAAAAAAAAATAATAATATTGATATGAACTTCATAAAATGTCCTATTAATTTAAAATAAAATACTTGTATATATATATTTCTGGTTTATTTATGCTACATTTAAATTTAAAAAATTAAATTAAAAAAAAAAATGCTCTGACATTATTAAAAAAAATAATCAAAGTTTATATGTTTTTTTTTCTTATATTATTTATTCTATTTTTATTCCATTATTGCTTCCGAGCTTACCGAAGGTAACGGAAGCATTGTGTTCACTTTTGAGAACGAAAAACTTTTATGTCTCCGATTTTAAAAAATTCCAAGACTGAAATCCGTTTCAGACATCAGGGAAAAATTTTGTTCTCGTGTCTGTCTGTCTGTCTGTCCGCGAATTTTAAAATGTCCGACGATAACTTGAGTAATTCTTGACCGATTTTCATGAAATTTGGTTTACGTGTTCATTTTACTAATGCTCAGGACAAGTTCGTTGGACAACATTATCCGTCCAAATGTTCACTCGTAATGCTCACGTAAACGTGAACTCTTCAAATTTAAAATTGGAAATTTAGGCTGGGGAAAAAAACCAAACGTCATCTTTTCAATGAGACAAACATTTTTTTTTCAAGTACAATTTTTTTAGTAAAAGCAACAGTGACACCGCTATAAAGTGTCAAAAATCGCTAAAACTAATAATAGTTTTTAGGCAATATCCAATATAACAATAAAGTAATGTAACAATAATGTTAATGTTAATACAGCAATAAAGTACATGATTGGATGCGAGGAAGCTATGTGCCACACTAATTGGAAGTCTATTTTTAGTTTTTAAGATAATATATTTAACAATTTAACATTTTACAAATTATAAATTATTATAAACTGGATTGACATTATATAAACTAAACAAGTAATGTCAAGTCATGTCAAGTACAGTACAGTACAGTTTTATTGACATTTGAATCAATTATATTAAGGGTCTAGAGACAGAAGAAATTAATAAGTCACAAATTATTTCAAAGAATTATTCTAATATTTTTTTAGGGGAGAGTTTTATTCTTCGTTTAATTTAATGCTGCAGTGGATAGAATGTGGGGGAAATTTTGAATTTCATAAAAAAATTGTCAGGTCGATGGTGTTAAACAGCAATAAATTTAGACAATTATTTGTCTCACTTGGAAATAGAGATAAAAATTGTCCTTTTTGGCACTTCTTTAAATTGTTACTCTGAATAGTTTCCTGAATATAAGCTATTTATCTTTTAAACTTACCTTTATTTTCAATCCAATCTCTGGAATATCAATGTAAGATCCATTTAAGATATTTTCTTAAAATACAAATTAGTGTGGATATCTCATTTGATGGTTCAAAGGTAAGTTTTGTTTAACAATAATAATAATAAACACATGCTGTAGATGAGGAGAGTCTACCCGTCCTGTCATCACCTTAAACATCAAGATGATCTACACCCCTTGATCTACACCCCTTGATCTACACCTCTTGATCTACACCCCTTGATCTACACCCCTTGATCTACACCTCTTCCATGATTAATCATTCAAATAAAAAAAACAACAGGCAAGTATTATATCCATATTTCTATATCCATATACTATAAAGCCGTATGGCTTTTTAATTTATAAAACCAATAAAATAATCTGCTAATATGTTAGATATGGGAGTGTCTATAGAGGTCATCTTAAAGGATAAAAGAAAAAGTCTCTCCATGTAAAATAAACTTTTTTAATAGCCAAAGCAGCTTTCAGTTTCTAAAAGGCCATCATCAGTGCCTATTAGAACAAACAGAGGTGATAAATCATGTAATATAGTGAAGCTTAAATAGAACAAACAGAGGTGATAAATCATGTAATATAGTGAAGCTTAAATACATACAATAACAACTAATCAATAAAAAACCTATGACGGTGACTGATGGTCAAAAAAAATAAAACAAAAGACAAGTCAAAAAAATAATAAAAATAAAAAATCTGAAACCCTTGATAAAGCAATAACAACTCAACAAGATATAAATAAAGTACGCGTATAAAGCGAACAACAAAATGACTAAAGAAAACTAGATATAAAGAAATTGACAAATAAGTTAGCAAAATCATGAGATCAATAAAAATAAATACATAAATGGCATAAAAACAATTAATTAGAGCGAACGAGCAAATTGACTAAATAAATCAATAAAGTAATTAATTTAAATAGGAAAATAACATAAAAAAAAGTAAACAGCAGGATAATATACCTAACTAAAGAAGAAAGAAAGAGTTACATAAAAGCGAATAAAAGATGTGAAAGGTGAGTCTATATCATGTCGGAGATCGACTTAAGACTGACCCGGGCTGGAATAGAAGCAAGGGCTCTTATCAACGAAGATGACTCCCCTCTCTCATTTATATTATTGTCTCTTGCCCTTCTCTGGCTTCTCAGGATCTCCAAGTTTTCTAAAGAATCCAGTTTGCGTCCTTTCTGCGCGAAATGAAGGAAACCGATTTTGTGTTGATCATATTCATGTTGTATGTGATCATATTCAAGCAGGTGTTGATTAAATCTGCTATTAGAACATTGCAGGTGCTCTTTCGCTCTTATCTTACATTTTCGCCCAGTTTTGAAATTTGAAACACTGGTGTAACTTTTTGACCCAAACACAGGAAAAATATACAGAAGCTCAAAATTAAATATGCGCAATTCGCAAAAATGTGGTAAACTCAAAAATTTATTTTTGGAGTAGTTGGGTCTTTTAAGGTATAATAAGTACGATGTTTTAGGCCTGAAGAGACCAATAAGGTCGAAATACAGCCATAATTAGAAAGTGAACTTGTACTTATATACCCTAAAAGACCCAACTACTCCAAAAGTAAGTGTTATAAATTAGGGACAAGAAGAAAGAAAACACAAAAATTTATTTTTTTAAATTTTCGAGTGGGGCATCAAATGAAAGCTGCTGAATAAGTAGGTTACAAATATATATATGCTTTCATAAATTTTACATTCCTTATTAATTATATAAGTCAAAATATAGCCAAAAACCATCCCCTCCCCCAACCACTATATAACGGCTGGTCCTGAAATTTCAAAATAAATTCATGGTTATGCCTTATGGTGGGGTGATGAAAATTTCCTGAAATGTGTAATTTATCTTGTCTTTATGTGAATTTAGAAATAAAGATAAAGACTGAGGATGACCTTAAGAAGGGTCGAAACATCTTGAGAAAAATTGGGATAATTAGTTATTTTTACACCTTATCCTCCATCCCCCATTGGAACAAATCAACTTAAAAATGTGTTTTATAAATAAATTACTTAACATGGGTGTATCACAAAAAATGTGCTCTGTAAAGGTTCAAATCCCTGTGTCTAGTAAGTACTTCTTCAAATTTTAATACAGTGCCGGGAGTAAAACAAGGTTGTACCTTAAGCCTCTTATAGTTTCTTTTCTTTAATTTAAGGGTGTAATGTATGTGGAAGGTATAGTCTTGGTCGATTCTGAGACTTAAGTCTCTTATAGTTTCTTTTCTTTAATTTAAGGGTGTAATGTATGTGGAAGATATAGTCTTGGTCGATTCTGAGACTTAAGTCTCTTATAGTTTCTTTTCTTTAATTTAAGGGTGTAATGTATGTGGAAGATATAGTCTTGGTCGATTCTGAGACTTAAGTCTCTTATAGTTTCTTTTCTTTAATTTAAGGGTGTAATGTATGTGGAAGATATAGTCTTGGTCGATTCTGAGACTTAAGTCTCTTATAGTTTCTTTTCTTTAATTTAAGGGTGTAATGTATGTGGAAGATATAGTCTTGGTCGATTCTGAGACTTAAGTCTCTTATAGTTTCTTTTCTTTAATTTAAGGGTGTAATGTATGTGGAAGATATAGTCTTGGTCGATTCTGAGACTTAAGTCTCTTATAGTTTCTTTTCTTTAATTTAAGGGTGTAATGTATGTGGAAGATATAGTCTTGGTCGATTCTGAGACTTAAGTCTCTTATAGTTTCTTTTCTTTAATTTAAGGGTGTAATGTATGTGGAAGATATAGTCTTGGTCGATTCTGAGACTTAAGTCTCTTATAGTTTCTTTTCTTTAATTTAAGGGTGTAATGTATGTGGAAGATATAGTCTTGGTCGATTCTGAGACTTAAGTCTCTTATAGTTTCTTTTCTTTAATTTAAGGGTGTAATGTATGTGGAAGATATAGTCTTGGTCGATTCTGAGACTTAAGTCTCTTATAGTTTCTTTTCTTTAATTTAAGGGTGTAATGTATGTGGAAGATATAGTCTTGGTCGATTCTGAGACTTAAGTCTCTTATAGTTTCTTTTCTTTAATTTAAGGGTGTAATGTATGTGGAAGATATAGTCTTGGTCGATTCTGAGACTTAAGTCTCTTATAGTTTCTTTTCTTTAATTTAAGGGTGTAATGTATGTGGAAGATATAGTCTTGGTCGATTCTGAGACTTAAGTCTCTTATAGTTTCTTTTCTTTAATTTAAGGGTGTAATGTATGTGGAAGATATAGTCTTGGTCGATTCTGAGACTTAAGTCTCTTATAGTTTCTTTTCTTTAATTTAAGGGTGTAATGTATGTGGAAGATATAGTCTTGGTCGATTCTGAGACTTAAGTCTCTTATAGTTTCTTTTCTTTAATTTAAGGGTGTAATGTATGTGGAAGATATAGTCTTGGTCGATTCTGAGACTTAAGTCTCTTATAGTTTCTTTTCTTTAATTTAAGGGTGTAATGTATGTGGAAGATATAGTCTTGGTCGATTCTGAGACTTAAGTCTCTTATAGTTTCTTTTCTTTAATTTAAGGGTGTAATGTATGTGGAAGATATAGTCTTGGTCGATTCTGAGACTTAAGTCTCTTATAGTTTCTTTTCTTTAATTTAAGGGTGTAATGTATGTGGAAGATATAGTCTTGGTCGATTCTGAGACTTAAGTCTCTTATAGTTTCTTTTCTTTAATTTAAGGGTGTAATGTATGTGGAAGATATAGTCTTGGTCGATTCTGAGACTTAAGTCTCTTATAGTTTCTTTTCTTTAATTTAAGGGTGTAATGTATGTGGAAGATATAGTCTTGGTCGATTCTGAGACTTAAGTCTCTTATAGTTTCTTTTCTTTAATTTAAGGGTGTAATGTATGTGGAAGATATAGTCTTGGTCGATTCTGAGACTTAAGTCTCTTATAGTTTCTTTTCTTTAATTTAAGGGTGTAATGTATGTGGAAGATATAGTCTTGGTCGATTCTGAGACTTAAGTCTCTTATAGTTTCTTTTCTTTAATTTAAGGGTGTAATGTATGTGGAAGATATAGTCTTGGTCGATTCTGAGACTTAAGTCTCTTATAGTTTCTTTTCTTTAATTTAAGGGTGTAATGTATGTGGAAGATATAGTCTTGGTCGATTCTGAGACTTAAGTCTCTTATAGTTTCTTTTCTTTAATTTAAGGGTGTAATGTATGTGGAAGATATAGTCTTGGTCGATTCTGAGACTTAAGTCTCTTATAGTTTCTTTTCTTTAATTTAAGGGTGTAATGTATGTGGAAGATATAGTCTTGGTCGATTCTGAGACTTAAGTCTCTTATAGTTTCTTTTCTTTAATTTAAGGGTGTAATGTATGTGGAAGATATAGTCTTGGTCGATTCTGAGACTTAAGTCTCTTATAGTTTCTTTTCTTTAATTTAAGGGTGTAATGTATGTGGAAGATATAGTCTTGGTCGATTCTGAGACTTAAGTCTCTTATAGTTTCTTTTCTTTAATTTAAGGGTGTAATGTATGTGGAAGATATAGTCTTGGTCGATTCTGAGACTTAAGTCTCTTATAGTTTCTTTTCTTTAATTTAAGGGTGTAATGTATGTGGAAGATATAGTCTTGGTCGATTCTGAGACTTAAGTCTCTTATAGTTTCTTTTCTTTAATTTAAGGGTGTAATGTATGTGGAAGATATAGTCTTGGTCGATTCTGAGACTTAAGTCTCTTATAGTTTCTTTTCTTTAATTTAAGGGTGTAATGTATGTGGAAGATATAGTCTTGGTCGATTCTGAGACTTAAGTCTCTTATAGTTTCTTTTCTTTAATTTAAGGGTGTAATGTATGTGGAAGATATAGTCTTGGTCGATTCTGAGACTTAAGTCTCTTATAGTTTCTTTTCTTTAATTTAAGGGTGTAATGTATGTGGAAGATATAGTCTTGGTCGATTCTGAGACTTAAGTCTCTTATAGTTTCTTTTCTTTAATTTAAGGGTGTAATGTATGTGGAAGATATAGTCTTGGTCGATTCTGAGACTTAAGTCTCTTATAGTTTCTTTTCTTTAATTTAAGGGTGTAATGTATGTGGAAGATATAGTCTTGGTCGATTCTGAGACTTAAGTCTCTTATAGTTTCTTTTCTTTAATTTAAGGGTGTAATGTATGTGGAAGATATAGTCTTGGTCGATTCTGAGACTTAAGTCTCTTATAGTTTCTTTTCTTTAATTTAAGGGTGTAATGTATGTGGAAGATATAGTCTTGGTCGATTCTGAGACTTAAGTCTCTTATAGTTTCTTTTCTTTAATTTAAGGGTGTAATGTATGTGGAAGATATAGTCTTGGTCGATTCTGAGACTTAAGTCTCTTATAGTTTCTTTTCTTTAATTTAAGGGTGTAATGTATGTGGAAGATATAGTCTTGGTCGATTCTGAGACTTAAGTCTCTTATAGTTTCTTTTCTTTAATTTAAGGGTGTAATGTATGTGGAAGATATAGTCTTGGTCGATTCTGAGACTTAAGTCTCTTATAGTTTCTTTTCTTTAATTTAAGGGTGTAATGTATGTGGAAGATATAGTCTTGGTCGATTCTGAGACTTAAGTCTCTTATAGTTTCTTTTCTTTAATTTAAGGGTGTAATGTATGTGGAAGATATAGTCTTGGTCGATTCTGAGACTTAAGTCTCTTATAGTTTCTTTTCTTTAATTTAAGGGTGTAATGTATGTGGAAGATATAGTCTTGGTCGATTCTGAGACTTAAGTCTCTTATAGTTTCTTTTCTTTAATTTAAGGGTGTAATGTATGTGGAAGATATAGTCTTGGTCGATTCTGAGACTTAAGTCTCTTATAGTTTCTTTTCTTTAATTTAAGGGTGTAATGTATGTGGAAGATATAGTCTTGGTCGATTCTGAGACTTAAGTCTCTTATAGTTTCTTTTCTTTAATTTAAGGGTGTAATGTATGTGGAAGATATAGTCTTGGTCGATTCTGAGACTTAAGTCTCTTATAGTTTCTTTTCTTTAATTTAAGGGTGTAATGTATGTGGAAGATATAGTCTTGGTCGATTCTGAGACTTAAGTCTCTTATAGTTTCTTTTCTTTAATTTAAGGGTGTAATGTATGTGGAAGATATAGTCTTGGTCGATTCTGAGACTTAAGTCTCTTATAGTTTCTTTTCTTTAATTTAAGGGTGTAATGTATGTGGAAGATATAGTCTTGGTCGATTCTGAGACTTAAGTCTCTTATAGTTTCTTTTCTTTAATTTAAGGGTGTAATGTATGTGGAAGATATAGTCTTGGTCGATTCTGAGACTTAAGTCTCTTATAGTTTCTTTTCTTTAATTTAAGGGTGTAATGTATGTGGAAGATATAGTCTTGGTCGATTCTGAGACTTAAGTCTCTTATAGTTTCTTTTCTTTAATTTAAGGGTGTAATGTATGTGGAAGATATAGTCTTGGTCGATTCTGAGACTTAAGTCTCTTATAGTTTCTTTTCTTTAATTTAAGGGTGTAATGTATGTGGAAGATATAGTCTTGGTCGATTCTGAGACTTAAGTCTCTTATAGTTTCTTTTCTTTAATTTAAGGGTGTAATGTATGTGGAAGATATAGTCTTGGTCGATTCTGAGACTTAAGTCTCTTATAGTTTCTTTTCTTTAATTTAAGGGTGTAATGTATGTGGAAGATATAGTCTTGGTCGATTCTGAGACTTAAGTCTCTTATAGTTTCTTTTCTTTAATTTAAGGGTGTAATGTATGTGGAAGATATAGTCTTGGTCGATTCTGAGACTTAAGTCTCTTATAGTTTCTTTTCTTTAATTTAAGGGTGTAATGTATGTGGAAGATATAGTCTTGGTCGATTCTGAGACTTAAGTCTCTTATAGTTTCTTTTCTTTAATTTAAGGGTGTAATGTATGTGGAAGATATAGTCTTGGNTTGACCATTTTTCTCCAAATTTACAGTATTTTTAACATTAAAAACCTGAAGAAGCCCAGGTTCCCTGGGTGAAAGCTTGTACATTAAAATATAATAAAAAAAGAAAAAAAGGACTTTCATTCCAAACAACAACGAACTCCAAATAAGAAACCTCAAGTCCACAAAAGAAAAACTTCAATTATATTACTTATAGTTTAAATTATTATCTTGAACTTTCAAAATAGTCGTATTAAATTAAGCATTTTAATTTGATTCACCGCCTTAACATTTTGTTTAAGTTTAATGTACTAAAAAGAGGACTTATTAGTCTTGCAACATTTAAAAATCTAACATATTTATATAGTACGTTCTTTGTATATTTTATACAGTTTGAGGACTGAACAAGAAAAACATCTACTTATATAAGTAAATTACTTGACAGGTTTGCTTCAATATATAAAGTTAGCACAAAGTATATTATGATATAAAATAATTTAATTTAGTTTAAACTGGAGTACAATGAAATTAGTAAGGTACAGTTTATTAAAAATAACTTAGTTTAATCACCTTGTTACCAAAAATGTATTTACATTATCATTTTCTAACTTCACTGTTTTAAGATAGTAAGTCTTATAGTACACAACCCTGATGATGTAAATAAATATTACCAAATCATTTGGTTTAACTAAGTTATTGGAACAAAGTCCCTTATGGCACGTTAACGTCTGGAGCCCAAACCCGACTGTCACAAAACCAGCTGTCACAAAATCGACCAATAGCGATAACTTGAGTAAAAGTTGACCGATTTAGATGTAATTTGGTACACATGTTCATTTTACCAATGCCCAGGACGAGTTCATTGGACAACGTTATCTGCCCAAGCGTTTGAGCACAACGCTCTCATAATCGTAAGCTTCAAATATAAAATTGGAATTTTAGGACAGGATCATCTATTCAATGAGACAAACAACTTTTTTTAGTAAAATTGGTACACATCTTCATTTTACCATTGCCCAGGACGTACGTTGGACTACGTTATCCGCCCTCGCGAGCTACGAGGGGTGTCCGTAAAATAAGTTTCCCTGTTTTACACGAGCGCGCGGATTGCTGTTACGTGCGATCCGGCGACACTGTCATGTAGCCTGATCTCACCCCTAAATATCCCCGCCCAGGCGAACTGGCTACGACGCCTAGGGCCAGTTTAACAGCCGAAAAGGATGGAGCTCCCGATCGCATTCCCCGCCAGGTGAGAAGCGCACTCCGTGATTCGTTTTTTTTGTGTTCCAAAGGCCATTCGGTGAAGGAAATTCATTCTCAACTGATAGAAGTGTATGGTGAAACGTCCGGGCTGCAGGGTGGGTTTGGGTGTAGGACGATCTCCTATCCAAATTTCTTGAAGAGTTTAGTGGTGGCGTGGGCTGTATGCGGAAGAGTGTTGGCCTGATGAAAGTGGGTGCGAATCCTGGGCAAATGAATGTTCTGTTAGGATCTTGTCTATGGTTGTCTTGCTGGCATCTGGGATCATCTCGATGAGTTCCCGAACCGTCAGTCTTCGATCTGGCAGCATTGCCGCTTTCACATTCGCAAACGTCTCTTCACTATCCGATGACCGTCTTGACCGCTGTTCATCGTGGATGTCTGTGCGCCCTTCTTTGAATTCATTGCACCATTTGAACACTCATACACATTTCACCATACACATCTGTCAGTTGGGAATGAATTTCTGTCGTCGAATGACCTTTGGTACTCAAAAAACGAATCACGGAGCGTTTTTCACACCTGACGGGGGATGCGATCGGGAGCTCCATCCTTTATGGCTGTTAAACTGGCCCTGAGCGTTGTAGCGAGTTCGCCTGGGCGGGTATATTTATTTGGCTTTGCCTCGGGATTTAGGGACTATGGCTCCTTCGGCTTTGCTTCAAGAACCAACTTTTACACTCAGGGAATAATGGCTTACTTTACTCCCAAGGTGCATAAATAAGTATTCTTTTAATTTTACCTTAACTTCGCTAAGTACAAATAGTTAGTTACTTTTAATTCTGTCTCTTTTCTAATTCTGTTATGTATAAGTAGTTAGCAATTTAAGGTATTAGTTCTTGACAGGGCCTACTGAAGAACTATACATCTACTGTAATCTGTAGTGTGTCTATTTTTTTCAAAATTTGGTAAAAAAGATACAAACTATAGAAACTGCATTCCTGTGAATGTTAATTTAGCAACACTTTGATATCTTACTACTGGAGACTCACAAACCAGTCTCCTGTTCCTGTTCACAGTATCAAAGCCTGTTAATTCATATAGAATTCCTTAAGTGTGTGAAGCAATAGTAGAAGTGTTGTAAAAGTCTCTCTCTTCTGTTGTGTGCTATTGATTGGGTGTCCACACATAAAATGAGCGAAAACGAAAAATTCCTTTTGATATAATGACATTAACTGGAACATCGGCAAACATGGGTTCGTATTTCAGTACACGAGGCTCCATCCATACCAAACAAATTATCCTGTTTGTAAATGATCTCGTGAACATTATCCCTATCAGGCAAAGGTCTCCCTCTCAGAATTGAACCCCGATGGTAGGTGGTACAATTTAATTCATTTTGAAAAACGTTTGTTCACAAAATAATAGTAATTTTTTTCAAATACATAATATATTTAGAATAAATACATTTTTCAAAATAAAGGAGAGGAAAAAACAAAATATGTTAAGGGGTTAACCATTACTTGAGGCATATAAAAAAAAGACAATTATCATAGACTATTTTATTTATTTACAAAATAAGTCCTTTAATAATCATGACTCATTAATATAAACTAAGGACCCGATTCTTTGATGACTTATTATTCTTGTTCAAGGAGTAAAGTGCTTTTAAATTTGTTTTAAAATCACTACATTTGTAATTCTTCTTTAAATGGAGTAAAATCGTCCGAAGGAGGTGGACAACACACAAACCCTAATATAATTATAATATACAAATTATTCCTTCTTTAAGTTTTTGGTAGTTTTCATACTACGGAAAGTTTAAATTAATTTAAATAAAATTATAATCATTATTAACACTGGGAGACAGACAATGAAAAATAGACTCCAGCGCCGGGATTTGAACCACGGACCTCTCCAGTATAGCGCTCTTACCATCTAAGCTACACGGGATAATAATTCTTCTCTGCCGTAACCGATAACTATTCCCCAACTCCAAGCTTTCAATATTCATACACATTTAGCAAGTCAATTTATGACATTAGAACTAAACCGAGAATTAACGCTTATGATTATAAAGTACTCAATTAGTACCTGTACCTTGTACAATCAATTCGAAATTCAATCTTTAAGTTTTTGGTAGTTTTCATACTACGGAAAGTTTAAATTAAGTTAAATCAAATTATAATCATTATTAACACTGGGAGACA
>KZ652056.1:193518-234920 GCA_001010745.2 Gerris buenoi
AGGTACTAATTGAGTACTTTATAATTACAAGCGTATTTCTCGGTCTAGTTCTATTGTCGTTTCTTGACTTCTAAGACTTGTGGAAAAATTTGAAAAAGCTTAATTCGGGATTAGGTATCGATATTGTCAGGTGAAAGTATTCTTCTGTGTAGCTTAACTGGTTAGAGCACCCGCACACTGGAAATGAGGGGGAGGTCCGTGGTTCGAATCCCGGCGCAGAGGTCTATTTTTCTCTGACTGTCTTCCTTTGTAAATAGTAATTATAATTTGATTTAAATTAAAATAGTAGTAGTGAAATAATTAAATATTTTTCTACACCCTCTACTAAACATGCATTAATTAGAATTTAAAGTTTTTTTTCTTCCTGCATGCATTTATTATTTATATAAAAAAAAAAAATGTGTAAGACTCTTCCCCATTAGAATTGAAACTTAAGTTTTATTTGACGAAAAGGTTACATTTTAATTACATTTAATGAGTAAAATCCAAGAAATGGAAAACAAATTATAGTGGCCCACGCTACATCAATTACTTTCTAAGTTAATTCCAACCTCGTTTTCCCCCCTCTAAATCTTCACACATATTTTTTTATTTTATTTTTTTTTTAATTAAAAAAAAGATTATAAGAATGTAAGTTAGGCGTTACAAGAAACCCAGATGTTAGAGGCTTATGACAGTCCGTTCCACCGAAACATACCGAATTACCTTTTTCAATCCTTTCATAAGAGGTTCATGTTCACACGACGGAATCCAGATCTTAACATCCGAGTCCAAACCGCTTGTCGCCAAAATAGGAATATGAGGGTGCGGCTCCAGACAGTTTATCTAAACAGAGTAAAACAAATCAATATATTTTAAAAATTATATTTTATAGTTTAATATTAATAAGAAATGAGAAATGATAAAAGAACTGAGAGAAAAAGTAGATTCTGTAGGGCTAGAAATAAATTTTGAGAAAACAAAGGTAATGACATTTAACTTAAAGAACGAAGATGTAAACATAGGCGAAGAAACAATAGAAAATGTGAACAGTTTCATCTATCTAGGCCATCTAATAAATAAAGAAAATGAAAATAAAGAAATAGAAAGAAGAATTATACTAGCGTAGCATTGCTACAACAAATATAGACATCTATTCAGATCTAATGTAGATATGAAACTAAAACGTAAACTGTGGAACACATGTGTCTTCCCAATAATGATATACAGTTGCGAAGTGTGGGTCCTCTCTAAGAAAAATATACAGAAAATCAGAGTTGCACAGCGCAGCATGGAAGTATTCTGAAAATACATAGAAAGGATAGAAAATCAAACCAGTGGATAAGGACACAAACAGGATTAAAAGACATTGCAGCAAGTTTTATCGAAAGAAAATGGAACTGGGCCATATCGCCAGAACTAAAGATGAGAGATGGACCAAACACATGATCCAATGGTACCTGTACGATTTAAAAAGAGAAAGAGGAAGACCCCAAATGACATGGGACAACGAAATGAAACTTTGCTGTGGAGAAGAAACATGGACAAGAGTAGCAAGGCAGTGGGTTGAGTGGAGGAGAATGAAGGATGTCTATATCAAAGAATGACTTAATTAAGAAAATTCATCTCAATCCAAATTCAAATATAACTAAAAATAAATTCAATAGTAACCAAACTTCAACTTTATCCCCTTAGGGGCGCCTCGGTATATATATGCCGAATTGCCATAGTAACCCAACACTATTAAGAAAATAACAAACTGAAAGAGAAACCTGGCAATAAAAGGCTTTTTTCTTCTAATATTAATAAAACGATAATGCTATAAATGGAGAACTTGTAGTGGTACCTTCAATTTGGAGTTGGACTGAGTATAATTTAAACTAAAAAATATTCTAAATATTCTTAATCGGAGATTTTGTGAATTCCTCAGTTTCAAATCCATTGCAAGAATTTTTGGAAAATCTAGATATATATTATATTCTATCGCAGAAACCTAAACTTTAGGATAACTTAAACTAATTTAAGTTAAGATAATCTTAACTCTTAAGTATCCTCTAAGTCTCCTAATAAGTTCTCCTAAGAGTTGTTAGGCAGGATAAACTCTATAACATCCTCAGGAAAAAGGGAAACGCTTGGTTTCAAGTTGTGGTTAAAGCACAGGACAAAAACAAACGGAAATAATTGTGTAATTACACAGCGAGGAAGAAGAGAACTCGAATAAGTAAATGAGTTTAAACTCTATTTGGTATTATCAATTTATACAAATAAATCTGGTTCACTTTAAACTTAGCAAAAGCCTGTCCTAAGCCCTGTTAAGAAAGAGGGAGAGGATGCCTCTTGTAGAGTAGAGGCTTTTATCACATAAACCTTGAAGCTGCAGAGGTGCTGCACTAGCAGCTAGGGAATAGGCTAGGGATCTACAGTGTGTGCCAAATTAGCCATGAAGAAAATAATTACAAAACATTAAATGTTACACTATTGCATTCAGAAGCATTTAATATGCCTTTTAATTCTATGCAGTAATCAATAAATAATGTCACCACATTTGTTATTCTCATGATTGAAAATGTGCTAGGATATTCTAGTATAGATTGTATTTTAAGAAATTAATTGTATAGAGATTGTATCAAAATTGTCAATCTTGATACCAATTATTGCAAAAAATAAATTATCAAAATATGTGTGTTTAAAATGATCTATTTTTGAAGTTACCATTGAAAACCAGAATATTTTGGCGTTTACATTTTTTTTTTTTCTTTTTGGACACTAAGATCTGAAGTCAAAAACTGGGACGCATAGCAACCCTACTCTATAGATTTGTAATTACTAACCCATGAACGTACTTACACAGAAAATAAATTTAAAAAAAGTAAAACATATAAAATAAACATACCACTCCGTCTTCATCGCCTCTCATAAATTGAACAATTGCTTCAGTTTCCTTATCCCATATGTAAATATTACCGCAGTCTGATCCAGATATAACAAATTCACTTTTGGGACCAAAGAAATTAACACCTTTTACTAAAAAACAAAAACATAAATAAGAAATAATCAAATATTAGAGCGCAGAATTTATAAGGGTGGGAGGATAAATTTAGTTTTAATTATGATTAATTAATTATAATTGAAATAAGAGTAATGAAAGAAGTTAGACATTTTTATCTTTGGTGCTATTTCTCTTGTGCAATGGACAACAACTAAGTACATTGTACAGGTCTTATCAAATATAGTGATAAAAGTACCTGTCTGTGAGTTTCTATGACCCTCGTACTGATGTTGAGGAACTAAAGGTTGGTACTGCGTCTCCCAGCCTTCAAACAAGTAAATATCATCATCGTTATAAGATCCTATGACTTGAGTTCCGTTGTAATTAAACACAGCACATGTTACGTAACACATGGCACTGTTCTTCTGAAAATAAACAAAAAAACAACTGCTACAATCACAATATTACAAATGAAATAAATAATAAAGATAACATTCATCCATATATACGCCAATTCCTTTACTTTGCACATTTATTAAGGCTATAGGTATGAAAGAAATTAAAAGGCTCATTTTGATCATTCTTAAGTTGGCAAGTTTTTTTTTTATTTCTTAAAAATAGCCGACATTTCAACTGCCGAATTCTTTTTAAACCTGGAATGCTAATAAAAATTGGATGGCTGGTACTACTAAATCGTTGCCAATTTGACTAACATACTTAGAAAAGAAAATTGTTGTGTTGAAACTACACTTTTATCAACAGAAAACTGTTAATAACTCGTTATTGTTTTTTAAAAATTAAATATACAAACATTTTACGATAATAAGTTAGTACATATCAGAACACATCTAAAATGAAGTAAGCATTGATATACTAGGCCCTATGCTAAATGCCCCAGACCCCAAGTTACTGGCCACTGGCCTCTGGCTCAAGGCCTACCCTAGGCCCATTGCCCAGGCCATAATCTCATTCGATGACCAATTAATTACCGTCATTTATTACTAAATGTTAATCAAATCGTTGAATTAGCTTTGATGGGAAATCACTAAGAAAATGAGTGTATGCTTAAAAGGACTTCTACTCGTACACTAGCAGGTGTGTTACCAACCAGTGCAAGCACTACTGAAGGATGGGCCACCAACCACCACCATCGTTCATAATAGTGGAAGGACCACCTAGGATAGTGGCACCATCTAACTTCCTGTACTATAAGTACAGGAGTAAGGCATCTCGGTAAGGTCGTAAGGGGAGGGCAGGTAGTAAGGCATCTCCACAGGGTATCTTTACAAGCTTCCACTAGTGGCTTGTAAACTAGTTCTATGCCATAACACTGTCGTCCTTTTTAAATGTATAGCTTGAAATCAATGTGCCCCTTGTTCCATAAAATCTCATATCCCTTGTACAGTCCTAAAATAGCAACCTTTGCACCTCCCCCTCTCAAGACAGTTGCCGTGGTGCACTCCTATTGGCAAAATTTAGTACCAAAAAGTAAAACTCAAGCTACTTTCTGTTTATCTTCTAATTTCCTGCACTATCTTCAACCCTTCTTACCACTAGCCAGGTAAGTAATTGAGTGGGTAGCAAGGCGTCTCCACAGTGTAACTTTACAAGCAATTTGTACTAGTGGCTTGTAAACTATCCCTGTGGAAATGCACCTTAATTGTAATAAAAAAAATATATATATACATATATACTGACGATGTGAGGAGGAGAGAGTTTCCACGGAGTCTGTCCGTCTTTAGACACATTTCTCCGGTCGTATATTCTAATGAAGCAGTCTTCTCCGGCCACACAGAACTGATGTCCCGTCAGCGGATTCGCATGTATTGAATAAAGGCTCACTTTTAGACTCTTTTCTTTAACATACATTAATCTGAAATCAATCAAGAATGCATTCGGGATTAGACAAATTTTATTGGTAAGAGAGACAGCTCTACCTGGTATTTCTTAGGTTGATCATTCATTCATATTAGACTGTATAAATAACATTGTACTTAAGCATGACACTATTGTAATACATTAAAGTGTTTGGTAAAAAAGGTTTTAAAAGTTAACACTTTCAAGATGATGCACCACCCGAAGTGCCCTTATTACAGCACTGAGACCTTGTGAGACAGGAGCCACTCTGATGCACTAGCCTTTCACCTTTAACTTAGTCTAGAGTGCGGGTTCAGGTTTCTCAATAGACTTGAGGCATACTGTGTTAACCTTATCTTGCTTTTGTGGGATCGGGATCTTATTGTCCAAGCAATACCTACGAGTCAAGTTTCAAGCAATTATCTGTGCCCCTGGTCTATATGTTGTTTCTCCCCCCCCCCCCCATTTAAATGCAGAAAATGGAAGAAAATGAGTAAAAGAAACCTTGCAAAACATTAGTTTCCAAACCAAAGGCACCAGAATCAAAATAAGTTCGAAAATAAAATCTATCTGAAGCCAAACGATTTTGTAAGTTCTTTTTGAAATAATACTGTGATTTAATTTTTATAAAGTATGAAGCTAGATCTCTAATAATATATTATTTGTAAATATAATTTAAAAAAAAAAAAAAAAAAAAACCCTTCTAATTTATTACTACAAAATGAAATATAAATAATTAAAGGCATGTTAATTAAGTAAGTAGAGCATCAATTTTTAAGTTTTTGGTAGTATTCATACTACGGAAAGTTTAAATTTTAATTTAAATAAAATTATAATTATTATTAATACTAAGACAGAAAGGGAAAAATTCGGGACTAGGTATCGGTTATGACAGAGGAAAATCATTCTCCTGTGAAGCTCAGTTGGTAGAGCGCTACACTGGATATACCCGTGGTTCAAGTCTCGGCGCTGGAGTCTATTTTTCTCTGTAAGTAGAACATTACTTGAACTCTTAAAAGCAAGTGTTATACTGCACTAAAACATTTTTAGACGTGTTCTGCTATAATTCCACTTCCGGATTTTACAAGAAACACCATTTTTTTTTATGGTTTCGTTGGTAAAACCAAAAAAAAGAAACCCTTATAATTTCATTCTTGTGTCTGTCTGTCACTCTGTACGGTTCCAATAACTTTTGAACCAAAAGATATAAAAACATGAAACTTTCCAGATTAAAAGATCGTTTTGACACGCACACAGGAAAAATATAGCGAACTCAAAATTATCAGCTGTTCTATTTCAAAATGGCGGATAATTCAAGTCACGAGAAAAAAATATTTTTTTTTTTACAATTTTGAGTGGGGTATCAAATGAAAGGTATTGAAGAGTAGATTACAAATATATATACCACTTAGGCTTAGTGTTTAATTTTCGGCGCCATTTTGTCAAAAAACATAAAATTGTATATAAGGCATTGAAGAGTAGATTACAAAAATTTATAACACTTGTGGTTAACGTTCAATTTTGCGTGCCATTTTGTCAAAAAATTAATAACTTTTCCCCCTTCTCCCCTCACCCTTACTATTTTTTGTTCACAATACCAACGAAACCCTTTCTACGTGAGACTTCACGCCTTACCAATTTTTTTTCACAAATATGAGTCCCACCATAGGGGAACACTTAAGTAGGAAAAGTGCGATAAAAAAAATGGTTCAATTTTTTTGAACTTATTTATCATGAGAGGTATTATTATTATTTTTTTAAAATGTCCAAATTTGTTATGTGCAATAATAAATTTGCAGTTTTTGGTAAGAGTAGGTGAATTTAGATTTGTTTCCTCAAAGTATTAAGGTCAATATTTTGTCCATACATATAAAAACACTAAAGACTCCTACAAGTAATAAAATGAAGAAACTAAAGTACAATACTAAAGATCTACTAACTTGCTTGCTTTTGGCTGCCGAACGTCGATAGAGAGGATAAGAGCGTCCTCCCCGGCAGTGAGGAAAACATCCTGTGACGTAGGTAAAGTGGTTAACTTATGACAGGGCTGCGAGTGATTAGCCAGTAGGCTTGTCTCCCACGATGAACCATTCGTTTCAGCCATCCTCACCTGTCCGTCTCGAGAACAAGTCACTATTCTGTCATGACCCTGACCAAGGTATTTACACTTAAACAAACAAACAAAATTAAGATAGCAAAAAAGTTAGGCTTCATATTGCTTAAATAAGTTAACTGAATCTACAAGAATAAGAATAGATTTATTTCCATTAAGATAGGATGTAGAGCGTTAGTGGAGTTCATCATTAAGGTAGAAGCAAAAGTCTCTCCACACAAAGTATTTATTTTTGAGGCTGGACACTGGCACAAGACATTTGAGTCTGGCCTCACATGACTCACCCAACCTTATGACCTTTTTACTTGACTTACTTTTCCAACTCTTTCGGCACTGAAGATGGCCTTATAAAGGCCGAAAGCTGCTTTGAAAAAATGGAGAGACTTTTGCTTCTACTTTATTTCCATTAAGTTAGTTTTATAACCTAAGGACAAGTCACAGGCAATCACATACGTCTAATCCATTTAAGTACAAACACACAATTTACATCAAAACATTTCTTGGTAATATTCCTCCAATGTATAATATACATTGTTTAATGACAAATGTCTAGTCTCTTGCTTTCTTTTTTTAAATCAATTAAGTCTAAATCTTTTATGTCCTTCCTAAGTAGGTTATACAATCTTATTCTAATTATAGAATGACCAACCTCAGATTTGGATAGTCTATGGTAAGGAATCATAAGATTGTCTTTTGCTTTGAAGTAATATGAATGGTAACTACTATTGTCTCTAAATAAATTACTATTCACTTTTATATGCAGTAGCCAGTTATATATGAATAGATTCACCACTGTCATTATTTTATATTATAAGAACAACTTTTTGATTGATTCAGGCCTTTTAGCTCCCGCTCTAATCTTTAGTGCTTTCTTTTGAAGAATTAGGAGTGTTTGCAAATTTGTATGACCCCACAGAATAATGCCATAACTTAGTACACCCTGTATCGTTGCCTTATATACATTAAAAACATTTTTTTTTTCTGACACTTCATTTTTTAGTTTTCTTAGAACATAGATGTACTTGGATACCTTATCTCTGATCGTATCTTTGTGAGGTTTCCATGTCATCTTATTGTCCAGCATTATTCCAAGAAACTATTGCACTGCAGGATTCTTCTTTATTTCTAAGGCTGAATGTAAGTACTTGAGTTTTGTTGACATTCAATTCAAAATTATTTGCTTTAAACCACTCTTTCATAGTATTCAATCTTTGCCTTCCAATATGTTTTATGCTTTTCTATGTTCTTATGTATATAAATTATATAGGAGTAATAAAATCTTCATCACAGATATTACCTAAAACTAATTATGAACTACCTAAAATATAATTACCTGAAAGACATTGCTGGCATGTCCAGTGGGAAACCTGCACACTAGTTTGCCACGAGGCCAGTCCCACACGCAGACACTTCTGTCGTCTGAACCAGAGATCAGGCGAGTGCCCGTAGCATCAAAGTTGATGGCGTTTACACATCCTGCATGTTCGTCCATCTTGTACATCAGCTCCAGTCTCTTGACCACATGCAGGGATCCGTAGTATTTCTCTCGGAACGATTTCCCACCTTGAACTTCTCTGTAACAACAAAAATAGTTTTTTATTAAAAAATATTAAAATTAACTTTTCTTCACATAAATAAAAGTTAATACTAGGGGCGATCAAATATAAACGGGACTTTGATCGCTGAGCAAAAACGGTTGATAGGGGTGGGACATCGCTGCTTGGGTGTTTAGGTGGGGTCATTAGAAGGGGCCAGAGGGGGTTGTTTCCCCATTTAAGACCGTTCACCAGTAGCGCTCGTGATGTCTAAGTAACAGGTGCCCCCCTCTATTGCGCAACGCATTATTACTAGTATAAAATTTCTTGCCTGTGAAGGAGTCAAACCGGAAATTTTCCACAGGTTGACTGCGCAGTTCGGGGACGAAACCCTTTCAAGGACCCGTGTGTTTGTCTGGCACAAAGAATTTCAGGAGGGAAGAGAACGTGTAGAGAATGAGAAACTTGATCGTCGTCCCCGGAGCAGCACTACAGATGAGAACATTCGTGAGGTTCGTGACATTATTGAAGGTGATCAACGTGTGGCGGTCTAGATGGCAGCTCCCATAACTTATCCCTGTGCAGCCACACAGTTTCGTCCTCGAACTGCGCAGTCAACTTTTGGAAAATTTCCGAAGGTTTGACTCCTTCACAGGCAAGAAATTTTATAATAACGCGTTGCGCAACAGAGGGGAGCACCTGTTACTTAGACATCGCGAGCGGTGCTGGTGAACGGTCTTAAATGGGGAAACGACCCCCTCTGGCCCCTTCTAATGACCCCACTAAATACCCTAGAAGCGATGTCCCGCCCCCATCAACCGTTTTTGCTCAGTGATCAAAGTCCTGTTTATATTTGATCGCCCCTCGTATATTTAATTTTTAAGATAATAATAATAAGCCTTTATTACTGATCCAAAATAACAATTCTAGTCCTATATGAAAATAATAAAAGAGAAATAAATAAATAAATTAAACAGATTCTTAAGATTTAATTTTTGTAATCATTTCATTTTATTATTATTTTGTTTTATTAAGCAAGTTAAGTCTGGATCATGCCCATTCTAAACATAGGCCTCCTTGTGGTTTAACCAAACATCTTAGCCTTCCTTGTCCAAATCTTTCCAAACTGATTTTCCAAATCCTGGCACCATCTAACTTGGGTCTACTTCTCCTCCTCTCGTCCTCCCTAGGGTACCATTCTGTGATCCTTTTTGCCCATCTGTAGTCGTCTCGCCTCATCCCGTGCCCTGCCCACAGCGGACATACTAAGGGATCTCACAGTCTGCAGAATGTCCTTGACCCCAGTTCTTCTTCTCTCAACATTCCACATCCTATCTTTCTTCTTCACTCCCAACATGCTCCTTTCCATTGCTCTCTGTGTTTTTATTCTTTCCTCCATCTTCTTCGTCAGTGTCCAGGTTTGTGCTCCATAAACAAAACATGAGGCCACACATGCATCTTAAACCTTTGCTTTTTATTTATAAGATATAATTGAATAATTTCTACCCAAGTTATTTTTGATATCTTACACACCTTAATAGTTAAGATGTGAAACATAACTAGTTTCAAAAACTCAATATTTGAACAAAACTAAACCGAGAATGTAGAGGCCCGTGGTTCAAGTCCCGGTGCTGGAGTCTATTTTTTTCTGTCTGTCTCCCAGTGTAAATAATAATTATAATTTGATTTAAAAAAAAAAAACAGTTGAATTTTATAAAACTTGTCAGCAATTGTGTTGATTTTCTTGTTTCATTTCACAAAAATCATAAGTAATTAAAAAGGTTTTAACCTTTTCACACAGAATGTCTAATCTTTTATAAAATCTCCAATTTTTTTTTATCCACTTTCATCTTCATATCTTAATTCACAAAAGTTTAAATATTCAGCTAAAGAAATGACTAGTTTTAGTGTTTAGCGTCAGTAACAATTGACAAACCTTTGCATTATTTCACGCACAGCAAACCATTTATGCTTTGGTTTTTCTTTGAGAAGAACTCTCGGTGTTTCTTTGGATTCATTGTCGTCTTCGTCCATCGCATCCGATGCATCCGAGAAACTAGAGTTCGAACATGTTTCAAGGTTTAACCATTCCTGGAAAAAATATATATATTTAAATAGCGTTATTAAATAATGTTCAGACACTATAAAACAGAAAGTTTTATTTAAGGATATTCAATCTATAGTCGAGGAGATGGCGTGCAAAAAAGTATCTGACTAACATCAACCTAGAAATTTGTGTATTAGTAAATTTTTTCGTGCCTATTAACAAAATGTAGTAATCTAAGTTTTGTATGCGGGACATAGCTTGGCAATTATAGGCATTTGGAAAAAACAAACCGGTGGAGAGCGGCCATGTCCTGCCCTTTTTTGTGGACAATATGATTTTCATGATCCTGAGTACAAAATTAGTTGGTAGACAAAAATCAAGTTGATGGTAGTTTATCACTTAATAGGTGGCCACTTTGAATAAAAGAAATAATTGAGTAACTAACCTATTAGGTGACAAACTATCATCTACATGATTTTTAGTCTACTAACTAATTTCTGTACTCANATCTCATAAAAAAAGAAAAAAAATAAATACAACATATATATATTGATGTAGATAAATCTTGGGGGGCCGAAAATCCCGAACTTTTGAAATCGAAAGACGGGTGCCACATTTCAGCTAAATCGGTTGACACTTAGGTCTCCCGACAAAGCCTTCAAGTTTCCGATTTTATGAAAAAAAAAAAAAACCAACTACTGAAATTATGTTTATGTTCGATCTTTTCGTTAATAATTTATTTCACTGCACATTTGAAATATATAGGCATTAATGCACACAAATAATGTGCTTAATTAAAATGATAAATCTAAAAAATTATAAGTTTCTAATTAAATGTATCAAGTACATACATACACAATCAACCACCAAATGCAGCAGGCAGCACTTAGATGGTTCTAGGTCTAGTTCTATTGTCATAAATATTGACTTGCTATACTTGTAGAAATATTGAAGGCTTGGATTCGGGACTAGTTATCGGTTACGGCAGAGAAAGTCATTCTCCTGCGTAGCTCAGTTGGTAGAACGCTACACTGGAAATGTAGAGGCCCATGGTTCAAGTCCCGGCGCTGGAGTCTATTTTTCTCTATCTGTCTCACAGTGTTAATAATAATTGAAGCGAGCTTCTTACATTCAACGAAATATGCATTTTGTCTGTCCGTCTGTCCGTAACGTTTACGTGTCCGACGATAACTTGAGTAAATGTTGACTGATTTAGTTGAAATTTGGTATACCTGTTCCTTTTATTAATACTCAGGCTAAGTTCGTTGGACAGTGTGATCCGTCCGATAGTTCGCGCGCAATGCTCGCGTAACTGTGAGCTTCAAATTTAAAATTGGAATTTCAGGACGGGAAAAAATTCTTTTGTCACCTATTCGATGAGACGAACATTTTTTTCAAATAACTTTTTTTAGTAAAACCAACAACGACGCCGCTATGAATTAATAAAGATTGTTAATACTCTTAAAGCGGACCGAAACGTTTAAAATAAAGAAAATAATCTTTTTACCAATATCTTACGTTCTAATGCAACGATTTTAATAAAACTTCATATACAGCGTCTAAAGTACAATTGAAACAGACATGTGAAATTTCAACTTGATACAACCAGTAGTTTTTGCGTAGTAAAGTGATACATTTTATAATAATTGAAAAGGAGTGGTTAGAGGAATAGTAAGAATGCGGAGAGGTTCCCTTACTACTAGCCATTGTACTACTACTATACCCATTATCTATCATCTCACCATGATTCATGATTATCTATTTTTTCAATATTCAATAAATATGCATTACTATACGCTCGCTTCAATGATAGAGCCACGCGATGCCTAGTTATAATTTGATTTAAATTAAAATTTAAACTTTCTGATAAGAACAAATTATTTACCGGATCACTTTCAGAAGAGCGGTGTGATTCCGTGGACACATCAAAGAGAGTGAGCCTCCTTCGGAAACGGTAACGTGGAGCTGAAAACACTAGGTCCGACTGATCCTGATCAGACGCTCTCTGTATGGGAGGACTGTCGGGCGCTTCCTCAAACTCGTGTGGAGGAGGGGGGGAAGGTTCCGAGCTGTTGACGAGGGAAGCAGGAGAATCCTCTGTGGTGGAGTGGACGCTCGTAGGTCCGTCTCGATCTGAACTAGAGTCAGGAGGGTTGTCTCCTCCCGTACCCGCTTCCTTACCATCGTCTATATCCATCTTAATTACACCATCACACCTGCAAAATAATCATTCCTTCAATCAGCCTTATTATAATAATATTTGTGCAGCACCAGAGCAGAAAAAAAATTAAAATCAAACATTAGCAATTTAAAATAAACACAGTTGGATCTATCTCCTTATGACAAACTCCCGTACAACAATTTTTTTTTTGTCTCCACAAATTCTCCATATAAAAGTGTTTCTAAAGGTGCGATTACACCTGACATTTATTGCATGACATTTATGTCAGACAGAAATCTCAGTGTAAACACAGAAAAATTTATGTCAGAGATTTATGTTTCTACTCTCAGCTATAAGTGTCGACACTTCTATAATACCAGATGTAAACACCGATTATAATATTTTTCTATTTTTCGTACATGTATTACAAATTTAAGCATTGCGAGAAGTGTCAGACACTTATCTCTGACATAAATCTCAAGAAATTTCTCTCAGATGTAAACACTCAAAGCAATTTCTGTCTGACACTTGACATTTATTGCCGGAGAGGTGTCAGGTGTAAACGCACCTTAAAGAATGAAAATAATTTCGTTACAACTAACAAAATTCAAAGAAATAAGGATAAGCTCCGACCGACAAACTTTCTATGAATTAATATTGGCGGGGTTTTTGAATCTCTTTATTGACTTAGAACAATTTTAGGAGTTTTTTGCTCTAGCACTCTAATAACGTTGCATATTCTACCTCCATTAGTTTAAGTGGAATCAGAATGACCTCAGTTAAGAATTAGTTGAAGCGAGCTTCTTACATTCAACAAAATATGCATCTTGGATGTCTGTCTGTCTGTCTGTCCGTAACATTTATGTGTCCGACGATAACTTGAGTAAAAGTTGACCGATTTAGTTGAAATTTTGTACACATGTTCCTTTTACTAATACTCAGGCTAAGTTCGTTGGACAGCGTGATCCGTCCAAGAGTTCGCGCGCAATGCTCGCGTAAGCGTGAGCTTCAAATTTAAAATTGGAATTTTAGAACGGGAAAAAATTCTATCATCACCTATTCGATGAGACGAACATTTTTTTCAAATAACATTTTTAAGTAAAATCAACAACGACTCTGCTATGAATTAATAAAGATCGCTAAAACTATTAAAAAAGAACCTAAACGTTTAAAATAGAGAAAACAACCTTTTTACCGATATCTTACGTTTTAACCAAACGATTTTAATAAAACTTCATATACATCGTCTAAGACACAATTGAAACCGGCATATAAAATTTCAACTTGATGCAAGCAGTAGTACTTGAGTTATGAAGTGATACATTTTAGAATAATTGATAAGGAGGTGTGTGGTTAGAGGAATAGTAAGAATGCGGGGTGGTTCCCTTACTACTAGCCGCTGTACTACTACTATACTACTATACGCGTTATTTATCAACTCATCATGATTCATGATCTATTTTTTCAATATTCAATACGTACATATTTACTACTATACGCTTGCTTCAATGATAGAGCCACGCGATGCCTAGTTTAGAACGTTAATAAAGCTTTCTGACTTTTTACAGCGTAATTGACTCAGTGTACTTGCCTAAAAGAAAATCATTACTTTCAGAAAAAAAATAACCTATTTAAAGACTTATACCAACAAAGAAGTATTCTGTAAATATGAAATCGCTTAAGTTCAGAGTCTACAATTTCAACCAGGAACTAATGTTTAAACCATATGAAACAAGTGGCCATAAAAACAATATTTAGAGATTGTAAGTATGAAGATGTAGATAAACCACTTCTGCTATGGGTATTTTTTTTCTAAACCATAAATTTTGTTGTATCGTGGTGTCATTGTAACTGACATTTACAAGCTGATAGACAACTCAAATGCCTGAGAGTGTCATACATATTTTTATTTAAAAAAAAAAAAAAAAAAAAAAAAACTGAAATGACTGAAACAACTCCCAAAAAACTTATAAACACAAAGTATTGAGAAACAAATGAAACATTTGTGCTAGTTTTTACATTAATTAAGCATACAAAGCAACATTTACACGATGCAGTAAGAATGCCCAGGATGAGATGAGGCTCCAAGTTCAGAATCAAATTAAGATATAACTGCACAGTATAGCACACATGCTGGCACTTCTTTAGATTGTTACTCCCCTTATAAAAAAATAGAGGGGAGTAACAATCGGTACTTTTATAGAAAAGGGCCCCCATTTTTGTTTTTTATACAAAAGAGTTTACATCCCTGTCTAACTACCTATTAAGACAAAGGGATATTCAGTCCAATATGCTTTGGGACAAAGGAATATCACACTTTTATACAAAAAAAGTGTGTATTAAGTTGTGAGAAAGTGTATTAGATTAAAAAGAAAAGGGGGGGGGGTCCCTTTTCTATAAAAGTGCCGTAACAATCTAAAGAAGGTGTAAGGAATGTTCTTCTTTATACTGTTACTCCCCTTATAAAACAGAAGTGTGATAATCCTTTGTCCAAAAGTACATTGGACTAAACATCATATTTTCTTTTAAGTTATTTAATCTAAATAATTTGTATTCTAGAACAACATAGGGGAGTAACAATCTAAAGAAGTACCCACACGCTCTGGCTATGTACAGGTTTTACCTGTCAGGTAGACTTGTACATATTAATTGGTTTACCTATCAGGTACAACTGTGTGGCCAAAGTGTATGTCCACATTAAAAGTTATCACCTATACCCTAAACCAGGCTGTAAATAAATTCTTGATTTTCTAAAAGTAGGCAGGTGTCTGTCAAGCATATTTAATTTTGGCCGTACGGATAATGATTTAATCATTCTATAATAAACACAATATAAATATGGTTTTGAGGTAAACCTATCTGAGTTAAAGAGTTATCATAATTATGATAACACGTTCCTTCATTAACCAGTGTAGATATGCGAATTTAAAAATTAAGGAACAACTAGGACATTTTTGAGAATAGGTCGAGTTGCAAAAAGTTAATTCCACGGTAGTTAAGGCTCTACCGCTCTTACTTGTTGTATTGAAATGGCGTCTGTGCTATTTATCATAGCATAGCACGTTGAAATAGGGCTCAAATTGTGCAGAATTAAAATTAGCAATGAAGCCTGTGTTTAGATTTTTGATATTTTGCTTAGAACCAATAAAATTTCCATTTTAATGATTTTTCTAACCTCAAAGAGCGGTAGACCCTTACACTAGTTTTACAATTAGTATTGTTTTTTGACACTCAGATTGGCCAACCTATGTGAGGGAAGAAATAAAATCCCACAGGTCACCACGCCTGTGGGAGAGAGGGAAATGCATAATTTGTTTGTCAACAAAAGAAGGTTATTTTACTAGTTCAACAAATAGCGATCTTATTACCTGATTTTGCCACTTAGATTTTCACTTCTTATTTACGATTATGTTTTGAAATTTAATGCAAGAGTTAATTTCCTTTATAGAATCAAGAAATTTAATGTCGGTAATGAAACTTTATGAAAAGTGTGGGCTTAAAACTACTTAGACGAATAATTAATTTACCTAACAGATGTTGAATTGTAATGAAAGAAAGTTTAAGAACCTTTGTTAATTCAGTCGAAGTTTACATTTTAATCTATCAATATTTGAGTACAGTGTGAAAGAAGTAGTTATTATTTTTCGGTAAGTAAACAATGAACTCTATTATTTTTATATAACATGGAAAACGATAACGATTACTGAGTTTATTAATTTTCTGTCTCTGTCCAAGTCCGAGTCTTACATCTTACTTTGTCAGAATAACTTAACAAATTGAAACGACGGGTAGTTACAAACAAAATTCAAAAACCAGTTAAATATTTAGTGCATTAGCATTATATTTAAATAACATAAAAAGTGAATAAAAAAGTGAATTCAAGCGGTGGAGTGGAGGTTATAAAGTCTTTTCGAACAGTTACCCTTTAGGTCGGCGTCCCTCCACTAGAGACATTTTTATTTGCCTAGTTGGCCCGACCTTCTAAAATTCAAAATCCAATGCTCTCATTGGCTCCTTCTCTATTTTCCCGCGCTGTCAAAAAACAATACTAATTGTAAAACTAGTGTAAGGATTAACTGTGAATTGATATTTGTCAATCATCATTGAGTAAATTTTAGCTACAATATATTTAAGTATAGGATAAGATTAAAATAAATTAATAGGTATGGTCAGTTCGGGTAATTGTGAACAAATTTTAAAGTTTTTACAAAAACTTGGGTTTCCCTAGTTAGATAAATTAAAGAATATGTTTTGTGTTAGCTTGTTAATTTCACCACTGCTGCAGTGTGATGATATGTTGATTTCACCACTGCTGCAGTGTGATGATTTGTTGATTTCACCACTGCTGCAGTGTGATGATTTGTTGATTTCACCACTACTGCAGTGTGATGATATGGGAATTTGGTGTTTATAGTGGTGATTATTAACTGGTGGGAGCCTATTTACAATTACCCCTTAGGATAGGGGGTAAATGTGAATGACCATTTGCTAGTCAGGTAGGCTCAAGGAAAAATTGATTTTCCTATACTAAACTGGAAGGGGACTACTAATAATACTAATTTGGACCATTTCAGATTTATACCTTGCGGTTGGTCACTATGACCGTGCCGAATTTTGTGAGGATCGGTTCAGCCGTATGTGTCCAACCACATAAAAAGTGTGTGTAGTATAAGAGCTTAACTTCACTCAGCTCAACAAGTTATAGCAAAATCTAATCATTTGGATCTAATGATTCAAAGTTAATCATCAGCCTTAGCAGGAGGATGAGAAACTGCATAAAATATTGTTCACAATAATTACCCCTTGGACAAAATAGTATGGGGTAGTTGTGAACATGTACAAAAAAAGTAATGGAAACAGATAGCATCAATTACCCCAACTGATACATGATTTTAAGTTAGCTCAGTTCTATTAACATGATTGGTCATTAATTGAAATATTTAGGGTACAAAAAGATGAATGAGTTGCACTATTAATCCTAGTGTCAATATGAACCAATCCCTTGTAAGGTGCTATTATTATAGAAATTAGAGTTTGTTATAACGCCTTATTTCATTGGCCACTTACCCAAACAGCAGAAATAACCAAGACACCACAAGTTAATAAAATTGTAAAACGTAAATGTATTGTTTAAAATCTTCTATGGTAAGGAAACTAAGATGTTTCTTATCAACTCTAAAACCTTTAAAAAAGTGCAGCTTTTAAAGAGCAGCAAGCACTGTCTAGTAGAACAAATAGCTGGTTCTTTTACATCTCCAACTCACCTAATTTTAACTATTTATAAAGATTAATTGAAATTAGAAAAGCGTATGTTATAAATAAGCAACTCAACTAATGCGTTAACTTAAATTCTTAAAAAAGAATATATATTTTTACACATGATGTCGAAAAGCTAAATTCTAACCGGTTTTGATTAAACAGTCAAGAAAATAAATATTGCAGTTTTAATGCAATTATTAGTGGATTAAAGAACAACACACGTTGATACACTACAAAATACCCAGTGGCATTACCCACATACTTCAGAAAATCACAAGTCCGAGTTATAAGAAAAAAAAACGAGAAAAATTATATACATCTACATAAAATCAATTGCGTGTAAATCCAAAAATACGTTTGCCGAAATAAATTCTAATTAACCTGGGTACAATGTCAAGGATGTAGAAATAATTCGAATACTAATATTATATTATTATGGTAAAATGCATATTGATAACCACTAAACACTTACAATATTTATTTTGAGAGACATCAGAAAAACGAAGAAGAGTGCACCATTTTCGATTACCACACTATCTCGAAAAAATGAACGGCGATAACTTGATAAAAAGAAAACAAATGCACGAACACAACACACGAGAACGAGAACAGATGCAAGGCAAGGTAAATAAAAAGTGCGATTCTGTACGTTACGACCAAATTGTGTATTATCTATACTGTGTAGCAAAAAGGTTATTTGACAATAAACGTCACGTTGGAAAATCAACCAATGGCATTACACCGCTTTAACAATGACCAATCATTGTTAGCTCTCTTTTAAAAATGCATGACCTGTAAAGAACAATTTAAATTTCACTAATTTATCCGTATAAAACTAGCTTAATAAAATGCACAATAGATGTTATGGAATTGTAGGTATAGAGATCAGTATCAGCTGCTTTTTTTTAGGTCGAATTTTGCCATCCCCCCCCCCTTGTCAAAATCTTCAAAATCAAAGGAAAGTATCGAATAGTTTTTAAGTTTCTAAACAGGATTAAATTAACCTGGTAAATTAATTTAGGTATTATATATGATTAACAATTTTTAAATTTCTATATACTTTAACAAGTTTAGCAATTAAAAATTTTGGGGCTTGTATTATATTATATCGAAAGCAACAGTGATAAAATAAAATCAAGTTAACAACACTGTTAAAAGTGCGCCTACTGAAGATCGCCATCACAGATCACGGGAACCGTAGTTTTCTAGCTTTTTGATCACCGGTGTCGAAAGTGTGAATCGTTTCTCTAATTCGTATATTTTTTGATAATTTGTTANTAAGGTGCTATTATTATAGAAATTAGAGTTTGTTATAACGCCTTATTTCATTGGCCACTTACCCAAACAGCAGAAATAACCAAGACACCACAAGTTAATAAAATTGTAAAACGTAAATGTATTGTTTAAAATCTTCTATGGTAAGGAAACTAAGATGTTTCTTATCAACTCTAAAACCTTTAAAAAAGTGCAGCTTTTAAAGAGCAGCAAGCACTGTCTAGTAGAACAAATAGCTGGTTCTTTTACATCTCCAACTCACCTAATTTTAACTATTTATAAAGATTAATTGAAATTAGAAAAGCGTATGTTATAAATAAGCAACTCAACTAATGCGTTAACTTAAATTCTTAAAAAAGAATATATATTTTTACACATGATGTCGAAAAGCTAAATTCTAACCGGTTTTGATTAAACAGTCAAGAAAATAAATATTGCAGTTTTAATGCAATTATTAGTGGATTAAAGAACAACACACGTTGATACACTACAAAATACCGCCTAGTTGGCCCGACACGGGAACCGTAGTTTTCTAGCTTTTTGATCACCGGTGTCGAAAGTGTGAATCGTTTCTCTAATTCGTATATTTTTTGATAATTTGTTAAAAACATGAAAAAAGTGCGGAAATTTCAAGCCAACGACAAAGTTTTCGCTAAAGTGCGAGGATATCCTCCTTGGCCGGCCAAGGTTGTCGGAGTGGCCGACGAATCGTCCCGTATGAAATACCATATTTATTTTTACGGCACGGGAGAGACGGCGATCGTCAAGGGCGAGGACGTTTTCTCGTACGTCGAAAACAGGAACGGCAAACTAGGGAAACCTCGTAAACTCAAGGGTTTTAACGAAGCACTCGCTCAAACGGACAACGAGCTCTCTCCCGAAGAGAAGGAGCAGGTCGACAGTTCACCGGCCGACTCGGCCGACGTTTCAGTGCTTAGCGAGGACGGTGGCACTCCGGGAAGACGCTTGTCCGTAGCGTCCAACAAAGATGCCAAACAGTCTACGTCTGCCGGTACTCCTTCGGAGCCGGAGAAGGAGGCCCCTGCCGTAGTAGAAGAAGCCGCAGCCGTCGCGGAAACTAAAGCGCCCAAGGCGAGAAAGAGGAAGAGTGAAATGCCCGAGCCTCCCTCGGAGGCCAAAAAATCCAAGGTGGACACTTCTTCTCCTGCGAAGCCCGACGTTTCCGCTACCGAAGATTCGCCCACTAAGTCCCAGCCTCACGCCGACATCACTTCCAGGTCGGGCAGAAAGATAAAACCCAAGAAGTTTTCCGATTTCGACGAAGTGTTAGAAGAAGACTCCATGACGGCTCTCAAAAACAAATCCACGAAATCCTCTAAACCTAAAGAAGCCGACCTTTCCACGGAAAACGAATTGATTTTCGTCCACGACAACGAAACCTTCAAGATACCGTTGAACCTGAACAGACCCACCTTTAAAAACCACAAGAGTTCGGCCGACTGGAAGAGCCTGGTGACGAGTCACGCCGAAACGCTCAAAGGTAAGATAACCGCCGGGGATTTCACTTCCGAACAGGCCGTCAAAGCCATGGAAGAATTCACCAAAGAAAAGGCTTCCGAAAAGAAGAAGGAATACGAGGAAGACGACCACACGTTCGCCGTCCTGCACGTAGAAGGCAGACTGCTTCAGCTCGACTTGAAGATAAGGTCGTCGCTGGGTCTCAACAAAGCCGACGCCGACGAGTGTCTGAAATGTATGGACGAATTCTCGAGTCTGCCCATAACGGCCTTGATGTTGAAAAAGAATCCGGAAGTCGTGGAGACTTTTAAAAGACTGCGGCGGTATGTCGGCAACACTTCGATCTGGGTCATGAAGGAAGAGGAAGCCAAAGAGTTCAACACCAAGGCTCAGAGCATCCGCAACAAAGCCGATCACATCTTCAACAAGATGAAGGGTCTGTTCACCGTGCCGGAGGGCAAGAGTTTCTGGTCCGTCTTCACCACCCAACTTGTCGATTTCAACAAAGTCACCAGGAAACTGTCGCAGGCCGATTTCTACGCTATAACCAAGGATCCCGTCGAGTAACTATTTTAACCCTCGATCTGACATTATCACCCTCTCCTAGGTCTGTACCCACCATTAAATTAAAAGGCAAAATTGTCGGGGCAAACGGTTTAAACATGTCGATTTATAATAACGATATTGACGGGGGAGTTGGGAGTAAGAATGAAATCAAAACGAATCCTACGATTGTCAAACATTATTACGTAGCCGTTTGTTACAGATTGTTTACTTATTGAATTATTTATATATTTAGCTCTTCACTGTAATTTCCGAGTGAAATTATTTTTTTTAATTATGATCTTTTAAACAAAATACTGTCTGTCGTGAACTAACAGTAGATTACATTTTTAACCAGAAGGCTTCTTCACCGTACCTGAGGGTGAGAATCTCAAGCCTTTATTTACCACTCGATTTGTTATAGTACGAATATTATTTAATAATAAGAGAATTATTTTCTAGCTTAAGGAAAATGATTAATTTTTAACATGATGATAACTGCCGATTAACAGTGAAGATCAGCAGAGTAGACAGCTGACAGGACGGAACAATTATAATATGTTGGAGTCAAATTGAAAGTGAGCTTGGGGCCAAATATCTTGTAGTTTGTCAAGAACCCTTAGGCTGCAGGCCTGTCCCATTATCCTTTCATTATAGCTTGCCATTGCACTTATAACACTGTAACATCTGATCAAACTTATTTTTAGCTCTTGATGAAATATATATTAATTTGCTTACTTCCACAATCCGACAGTTAAACGATGTAATAATTATTATCTTAAAAAAATAAATATGTATTCTATTTGTGGTAAATCTGCAATCGATATAACAATTCCACTGTTCTCACTTTTTTTTTTAATAAAAAGAAGTCTGTTAAATTAAGAATTTGAATGCCATACTGAGCAGATTGAGCCTTTAATAGCCCACTTACCTCTGAAGAATAGGAGCATTAGCAAACCTGTTTTAAATGTCAGCATAGTAAAGTTGAAACATAAATTTAAAATAACCCTAATGTGGACAACAGGTCATATTTTGCACTATCCTCTAAAATTATACAAGATTTGCTTATAGAAAAATATTTATCTTAATATATATTTCTGAACTCATTATTATAGTTTGTGTGTTAAAAAGAGTGTCATTAGACACTCAGATTGGCCGAAATATATCAGGAAGTAAAATAAAGCCACTAGGCCTGTCTAGAGGGGTGGGGCCAGTGACATTATTGTTTGCCTAGTTGGCCCGACCTAGAATTCAAAATCCTGATTTTTCGGATTTTCCTGCGCTGTCAAAAGTAAACACTCATAACGCACATACTGTAGGTCTCGCAGCAATTTATATTTCACATTAACAGAATTATAATTCACACAGGACCTACATTTTGTTTAAAAAAAAAATTAATTAATAATTATTTTATTTCCTATTGGACTATGTTAGTTGTTTTTTATTTCAATTTATTATAAGGATTAACATAATAATTAATAGTTTAATTATGTAAACAAACTATACTCATGCCATTATACTTTGTTATTCTTAGAGGGAAAATCGATAAAATAAAATAACAGGAGGGGACCCAATGAGAGCTTACAATTTTGGCGCGTATTAGGTCGAGCCAACTAGGCAAAAAGAAAATCACTGGATAACCTTGAGATAACCGTGGTTTTAAAACTATTAAAAAATAGTGGTTTTATTTTTTTCCCCCCTTATAGGTTGGCCAATCTGAGCTGTCATATTTACAAAGTATAATGGCATGAGTATAGTTAATTTTGAAACTGAAATAAGATAATATATTGTGACAGTTAACTGAATATCACTTCAGTTCACAAATTAATAACTTAAATTTAAAGATATTAACAAAATAACTCAGTTGATGTAGACTGTTAACTCAATAGCAACTGAACTGAATATACAGTAGAACCCCTCATATCTGACTCCTTGGAATATTCAAAATCCTTGGAATATCCAACTCCTTGGAATGTCCTACTCCTTGGAATATCTGACTCCTTGGAATATCCAAAATCCTTGGAATATCCAACTCCTTGGAATGTTCGACTCCTTGGAATATCTGACTCCTTGGAATATCCAACTAGGGACCCCTTGGTTAAAAAAATAAAAAGTTTATTTTTGTTTTATTCTATCACAACTGAACTTCACCCTTATCAGAATATTGATTATAAAACAATAAAAGTATTCAGTCGGTTTCTGCTGTTGTGAGTAATCAGGATGTGAGGGGTTCTAATGTATTATAATTGTCGACGCCTTGATAGCTCAGAGTAAAGAGTTTATTTATTTACTTTTTCTTTTTTTAATAGAAGTATATTTAAAGAGGCTTCAAAAATGATTTACTGGTCAAGTTTACACATTTTTAATGGACTTGAATTTAATGGAATTAAAGAATGTGAAAAAGCCATTCCAAAAAAAATAATTATTTACNATTTTATGACACTAGTTTTATGATATTCACACTCTTGGTGAGCAGTAAATGTTTCTATGGCATGTTTCCACTTCTTTAATGGGAGAGTCTCCAACTTTCCTTGAGATTGGTGTGAGCCGCGGCCAACCTGCTGCTACCTGGCGACAAAGTGACCCTTCAAGCTGAGCGGAATACTTCAACCATGGATAATGGTCAAGCCATTTCTCTTCTTAAACTTTCGATTATTTAAATCGGAAGGAAACTTATATTTTATAGTTGGCACCCAAAGAGTGTTAAGCAATTTAAATGTTTTGTTTCCATCGATATCTATTATCACTAGCGATGTCCTGATGGTTGAGAGGTGATGGCTCCGGCATAACCGATGTATGGGGTGACTCATCCGTTGCTCCGTAGTTTTTATTTGATGCAACACCCCTCGGAATTTTCCTTTCATTGCAGTAGCAACGTCATATCCTTGACCTCTTAATTTATTTAAATCAAGTCCTAAAATTGACAAGGTCTCCAACACTGTGTTAGATAATTCTGCACCAGTGCCATCATAAACTGGAGCGAAGGGTTAGAAAATCTTATCTAATTTTGTATGATTGATCTTCAACCTAACTTACACAAAGCGAAAACTGTTCTACTCGGCTAATGTCAGTGGTTTCGTCTGCTAATTCAGAAGCTATTTCAAATTGGATAAAATGACCAAATATGTGTTAATGAGCTCGCTTTGAATAAAAGAACTTGAGAAACTATCCTTCCCTGCACTGCTCATTCATTTGTCTTTTAGAGCATTATCTCCACTGATAGCTCTGTATCTCTACAATGATCAGAAACATCAATTTTTTATATATATATATTTTTTTTTTTTAAATGTAATATTGGATGTCAAGTAAGCCATAAATTCATTTATTTTATGATTCATGAAGTTTATGAGATTAGAGATATACATGTTATAAATAAGTTTGACTGAGGATCCCAATATACTCGTGGTGGAATAAACGTTTCTAAATAAATTGATTAGTTATTTTTAATTAGTATTTCATAACCAGAATAATATTGTTTATTGTCTTTGTATAATTTGTTTATGAAGTTGTTTTTTTTTTTTAAATTATAATTTTAGAAATTTTAGCTTTTTTTGTATATTTCTTTTTACTTAGTTTGTTATATACTTTTTTTTCGATGTTTCTAAATTATTCACAAAGTAGATTTTTCATTTTTGTGTTTCCGTTGTTTTTTTTTGTCGATGTTTCATAATATAATTCTAATTGTACTATTAGCAAGTGTATTGTGTGACTTTCTTTTTAAAATTTACCATGGCTTTATTAAAATTTAGTTACAGGAGATAGATTATTTTTAAAATTAAAATGTTTATACTTAAAAGAGAATATATTAATGGGAGAAGTGTCCAAATTTTTTTTTACTGCTTTGAGAACAAGGTTCATTTAAGGGCACTTCTTTAGACTGTTAGGGTAAGTGTCCATCTGAGACTTTTTAGTATCGAGACTCGCTCTCGAGATTGAAATCGCTAGTGGACATGGGGCTGAGACTAGTCTCGGAGACTCTCCGAGACTCGGGAGAGGCTGATGTTGCTCTCAAGTGGATAAGGTTCTCACACAGTCTCGAGACTAGCTCTCGAGATTTAGTCTCAGGTGGACACCTCCCCTTATAAAAAAGAGAAGGGAATAACAATCTAAAGAAGGTGTACGGAATGTTCTTCTTTAGACTGTTAGTCCTCTTAATAAAAACCGAAGGCAGTAACATCCTAAAGAAGGTGTACGGAATGTTCTTCTTTAGACTGTTACTCCCCTTATAAAAACAGAAGTGTGATATTCCTTTGCCCCTAAGTAAATTGAACTTATCTTTCAACTGAATTTTAAAGCAGTTATCCTCAACCGATTGAATTGAAATTTTGCATACACGTTTAGTTTGGATGACGATGCATGATTAGCTAAGTGACGCCATTCTAAATCTAGTGTGACAGACAGCCCAGTTGTGGAACTTTGACTCATGGTTTACACAGTCCAAGTTGTGGAACTTTGACTCATGGTTTACTCAGTCCAAGTTGTGGAACTTTGACTCATGGTTTACACAGTCCAAGTTGTGGAACTTTGACTCATGGTTTACACAGTCCAAGTTGTGGAACTTTAGTTCACTATAAGGTATAGGTGATGATTTTCTCTGTCTGTTTCCCGCAGTTAATAATAATAATAATTTGATTTAAATTAAAATTTAATCTCCGTAGTATGAATACTACAAAAATCGTAAAATTTGAATTAATAAATAAATCAATAAAACACTATTTAAATAAATTTTGTTTATTTGTCTAAATCACAATTATTGTTGCCAATCCAGTTTCAGCACGTCTGTTATATTTCCGTGGTTAGAAACTATGTTTGCAAATAACTATGAAATTATTATAATAAAAACTATGGTTATTAACTATGTTTATAACCACTGAAGATTGCAGACAAACTGAAACCAGTTTGGTTAAAATTGTAACAATAATTGTACAGTCGATTCTCAATAACTCAAACTTCAGGGGTAAATAGAAAAATTCGAGACTCGACTGTATATAGACAAATAAACAAAAGTTATCTAAATAGTTTTTTTTTTATTATTAAATATGTTTTCCTTAAATATTTGACATTACTTATCTTTAAGTTTGGAATTACGCCGACAGGATTTGTTTATACACACTAACTAAATAAATGGATTATCTTATGTTTGCCTACAGTAATTAATTTGTTTATTTTACAACTGAAGCCATCCTTGCTAGGGACATTTTAATGTAAGAATAGGAGCTTAGAGTTTGTAACTCTCAATTATTTACTTACAAATTACAAATATTGTTAAGTTTGAATAAACAACATTTAATACTTACTTACTTACTTAGGAGGTAGTGTAGCCGTGTGGGTTAAACCACGTCTTCTCGGCCATCACTAAATCATGAGTGGAACGAGATGGGGTTCGATTCTTCGGCGTGACACTCTGATTTATATGGCTCACTATTGATCACATCATACTCGCTTTGGCAGTACAATGTACATACGTATGATGTGTGAAGTGGCTGCAACTCTCTACCGCGGGGCGTACAAAGGGCCTAAGTGATGGCCTAATTGCAAGGTTCGAACATGTGGTTCATCCTACCCGTTCTAGTAGCAAGTACTAGACTACTACTACTTACTTAGTGCGATCCTGCTCTACTGATTGGTGTAGAGAATGAATTATGCTCTCCTAGTAGCCCCACGCCCCACCTTATACTACACCACATACACTAAGCTACAGACAGTATGAGTTATATAAGGTTAAGTCTCTTCATCTAGTTTAAATGCAAAGGAATTTAGTGGGAGCACCTTTAATCACTGAGAGTGATACATCAAGTAGGAATCTGTATCTAGCAAGCTCTTCATGATGTTCTTAAATCCCCAGATAGTCACAAGAAAGCGCTAGATATACTTAACTAAATTTAGCTCAACAGTAAAATGAACTTTCCTCCAAACAGGTAAAACCTGTTCACAGGTTTGATAGCATCAAATTTTTTCATGTAAATTTACGTCTGCAGGCAAAATATTCTAGAATAAATTTACCTCAACAGTACTTTTAATTAACTTAAAATGCTTGAAACACCTCTGACCGACATTCATGTTAAAAACTCAAGTGGTAGATGATTGCATGTCTAGGAATTAGATAAACGGGCTTTTTTTTTATTTAATACACACAATAGCTAAAACCTACGGATTTTTTAAAAATATTGTCAAAAAATAAAAAGTGCCGAACAGGTCATTTCTGCCGTGCTAAGCCAAAAAACCGTATCTACCGTTTTTTTGGACAAAAAAGTTTTGAGATAATCGACTTTAAAGTTTTCAAAGTTTAAAGGCANTTTAGGGGCCGTTCCGTAACCAGTGACAAATTTAATAGCTTTAACCAAGTCACTGTCACGTCAGTAATAGGTGACACAATTGGAACCCTATTATTTTACCTATTACGTTAAATAACGCACATCTCTACATTTTTGTCATTTTTTTTAAAGGTGGTTCTCATGATTTGTCAGGTGGGCGCCATTTTTGTTTTCATCAAAGTCTACTTTGATTCTTTGATCAAAATAAAGTAGAGGCCCCTCCAACTCAACTAAGATGTCCAAGTTGACTTTGATACCCTGTTTACAGGATCCAAGTAGTCGAGTAGAGTCAAAGCTACTCGTTCCAAGTATACTTTGATCACGTAAACACGGCTTTAGGCCATTGTTTCCAGGGATTTTATGATATGAACACGTTTATATTTGTCACTTAAGTAACTGCCTGCCACTTGACTGAATTATTTTATACTAGTCTTTACCCCTCACTCACATTGAAAACATAATATAAAATAGGCTGTCAGCATGGTTAGGCTACACCCTTAGGCCTCTTTCACACGAGGCAACTTAGTTGATTCAACTAGTTGACTGGCGGTTGAAAAGGAGTGTAGCCGGGTAGCAAATGTAAAGGAATCGCCCGAACCCCTTCACACGAGTCAACTCGTCCGCCCAGGCAACTAGGAACCCAGGCACATGTGCCGCTCACCTTCTCATCCTAACTAGTTGATTCAACTAAAAAGACACTAGAAGGCATTAGCCCCTTCACACGAGTCAACTAGGACATTTTTTCGCTATGGATTCTACTTTCTCTTTATCCTTATTAATAATTTATCCTCGTGGCTTAGTAGTTTCGTATATTAGGTTTCTGTACAAAGTAAAAAGAAACCTAATATTAAAAAGAAAGATTTTTATGACATCTTAGTAGTATTAAACTAATTTATGTTGTGTTATATATTCTTAAAACAACATGCTAACTAGAAGTTTAACAGATAATTCCATTCATTAGTAAGACTCTTATTAGTTGTCTTTCATGGACACACAAAATACGGAAATCCGCCAAAAATCAATCAGATCTATTTCACNAAATTAATTTATGTTGTGTTATATATTCTTAAAACAACATGCTAACTAGAAGTTTAACAGATAATTCCATTCATTAGTAAGACTTATTAGTTGTCTTTCAGGGACACACAAATAAGGAAATCCATCAAAAATCAATCAGATCTATTTCACCCAACTCCAATGCTTTCCCTTTCCTAGAGAGAAATCATGTGGAAAATCGAAAAATGTGTCAAAAATATTCAAGAAGAAGAAGAAGAAGAAAAAAAAAAAAACAATAAATAAATAACAAGTTTTATACAAATACTTAATATAAAAATATTTAAACCCATGTAACAACAAATAAGTAAATTTATAGTATATTACATAAATGAATAGTATAATAGTTGTGAATTTTACAATAGAGAATAGTAATACAATATTAAAATACTCCTCCCTCTCCCCTTAAAGAAATGAGAGCGGTTAAAGATCTGAGTTTACCAATCACTAAGGAAAAATAAATTAAAAAATGATTAGCCAAACCACTCCGTGAAGAAAGAAGATGCCGCCATATTTGATGCTTTTGAATCGATATTTATAGGACGAATTTTACTATTCCTCGATGGCTGAAAAAAAAAAAAATAATAATAATAATCAAAAGTTTATTTGAACAGTTGTCTGAACATTATATACACAACAATTTTGAAATCTTCTGCTAAATCTTCGCTTAAAAAAAAATAAATCAATTGCTCTTAGACTGACTTTCAGCTCAATTTTTTACTTTTCCTCACCTATTTGTTTTGATTTTTTACACGAATTGAAGTATAAATTAGGCAAAATTTAAAGAGTGCAGAAGGCTTCAAATTAATCTGGGGCTATCTGCAGGTTACTTTTGATAAACTATAAAAGTTTCATACAAATGAGATAAGCACTTTTGAAGCTATAGGTCTAAATAGATGTATGTTTGTGCGCATGTGAAAGAGAAACAAATAGGCACAAAAGGTCAAAACTTAAAGGGTGGGCCAAAAAAAACCGCACTTTTTTGAACACTTATAGCTCAGCTTCTGTAGTAGATAGAGATATGGGGTTTGCGGGGTCTAAAAACTACATTCTTCTACTTTAAATTTCATATCCATAACTTTAAAAACTATAGGGTGAAAGCCACGCAATGACAACTTGAAATAGGGTCTTAAAAAAAAAGTTGTTGTCCAGGTAGTGATCTTGTCTGGTATTATAGTTATGATAGAATAAATTACCCTATAATGGAAGGAGGGGGTAAGTGGAGGAGGGTTCTTTGTAGGTAAGTGGGAGGAGTCCCTAAGTGTTATAACAAACATTAAAGATGGTTTAAGCACAATTTTGCCTGAAATTTAAGATCACAGAACTACAGAAGCTGAGCTATAAGTGTTCAAAAAAGTGTTTTTTTTTTGGCCCACCCTGTATATGGGACCAACAATAAACTAATTATGACCTACCATACAAATTTCATTAAAATTGGAAGTGTAGTTTTTAAAACATGTTGGTTCGAAAAAATTGAGTGAAAGACACGGAACCAAAAATGTTCCCTGATATCTCTAATGGATTTCTGTCTTGGAATTTTTTAAATTGGAGACATAAAATATTTTCTTCAGAACGAACACATAACTTACTTTACCTTCGGTAAGCTCAGTAGCAAAAAACAGATAACCACAATTAAAAATATATGTGAATAAAATTATAAATAAATAGAATATTGGTTTTACCTTGGTCTTGTTGAGATGTAACTGTTTGTATGAAGGGTTCGTAACGGGAAGCGGTGGGAACCACAGGTTAGCCGAGGTTTTGCTCAGTATAAGAATAGACGGATCTTCGCTTACTTTACTCAGCGAACCAGAATCTTTGTTCATCAAACCAGCTCCAAATACACACTAAAACAAAATTCACCACAAACAGACATTTAACAAAAAATTATGTTATAGTTTATTAAGAATGACATTTTTTCTCTATGCTGATCTAGATTCGTCAAACTGCAGTTTGGGCATTATGAGTTACGACTTTTGACAGCGTGGGAAAATTTGAAAAATTGGGGTGGGGAGCATTTATATATAAGATATATGTTTAAAGATAAGATTAATATTCTTATTGATAGTAGGGTCTAAAGAAAAAAATAAAAAGCTCATTTTTGCAATATTTCGACCCCACTTTGGGTCATATTCAGGCTGACTAGACTAGAAGATTACTATTTCATCTGGTTGTTTCTAAATTATTAATGTTCCTCTAAGCTAGATGGCTATTGTAAATAGTTTGGAATGTATTTTTCTGAAATTCCATAGATACGCTATGATTGTCACTATTAGTATGTGTTCAATTTCAAAACAAGTGTATTAAAACTTAAAAATGAAATAACTATTTCTTCACCCAATACAACTTCTCAAGGCATGTCTGTTCACATAGTCTGACAGATATGCCTTGAGAAATTGTATTAAGATTAATAATTTAGAAACAACAGGATGAAATAGTAATCTTCTAGTCAGCCTGAAGATGAGCAAAAGAGGGCAAAATATCGTGAGTTTTGAGCGAGTGAGTTAATAATTTTTTACATTTTCATGTTTATGCAATGGAACATAACTCAAAAAGCGTTATTTCCTTTAGAACTTACTAGCAATATGAATCATATACAAGGGAACAAACTAGACTACTTACGATAAGATTTATTTTCAAAATACTCTAAGATAATAAATTAATATGTAAAGATTTACCAATCTTTACAGGCAATAGCTTTTCTATGTGAGTTTTTAAATAATTCAGAAACATGGTAAATGTTGACCTACGTGAGTTTAAACCTTCAAAATATTATAAAGTCAGTTTAGTTTAATAAGCAAAATTGTTTATATTGACACCAAAAATTTAAAATTATATGAATTTATAGATTTTTTTTTTTTAGTATCATTACAACTACATGGGGAACAATGTTGAGAATTTGATTGGTATAAATCCTCTCTCACCTTGCATCCTTAATCATAAATCAAGCAGAGATGTTTTATTTTCAGACTTATTAATTATTCTATTAATTTATCCTTTTATGTTTGGCTTGAACTGAATTATTTTCAACATTTTGCACTAAAGAGATATTTTCTATTTAAGAAGGTTACCTGGGTTTGTAAGACGGAGTTTTTCACATTAGAGTGGATGTGAGGAGAATAAACATCCAAATCAAACGGATCAATTTTAGATTCAATGCTCTTTATTTTAGACAAACACTGACCATGTATTTCCTGAAACAAAATAGTAAATAAAACTAACAATAATCAAAATATCTAAAGACATATATACATTCGGCAGAACCCCCAGAAATCTAAACCCAAAAATCTGACAACTTCCAAACAACTTTTGGCCAAAGAAGTAAGACATTATACTTACTATGGCTAATGAAATAATACTACGGCTTTGTGAAATTTCCTGCCTTGGTAATTTGCTGATTTGCTTGTTTTTTTTTGTCAGACAATGTGTTGTTGGAGGGATAACACTGGTGGAACAAAATCCTAGAAGTGAGGTTGAAAGGATACCAAAAGATTTAACATGTACAGTAGAACCCCGGAAATCCGAACTAATTGGGACCAGGGTCGGTTAGGATTTCTGAATTGTTCAGATTATCGGGATGAACGGTTTTATTGCCAATTAAAATAATTAAATTGTTGCTGGTGTAGTTTATAGGTATATTTTTACGTTCCGGCACGAGAAATACCCAGTATTTCTGTTAAAAGAAAGAGATATAGAATAATTATGATTAAGTTAGAACGTTGACAAACCTTTTTTGGTATTTAGTTCCATAGAAATGTAGGCAAGTATAAAGGTAGAGTATTTCTAGAAATGCATTAAATACGACTGAGAAGAGGAGAGGGTTTTAATGTTTTTAAGAAACATGTAGATGCGGCTAAATGCAATTCCGGTAAATTTCACCAAGCCGTGTGTAATGTCTCAACTAAAACAACAGTTCTCTGAAAAATTATATCCTCATTTAAAACCATTATCAGCTCACAATAGTGCAGTCAGTTTTACATTTTCTGAACAGTTCACATCTTTTAATTTTTGTTAGAAGTTTTTTTTTTAATAAATTTTATTTGTTCAATAAATAAAACATTTTTTCACCACTAGGTACCTGGAACTACAGGAAACACTTCTATGTAATATGTACGTTGTTAACATCATTAACAATCATTATTCAAATTAAGATGTCATAGAAATACACTCTCTTTAAAATTAAAGTATATACTAACCCCTACATCTTTTTTTTTTAAACCCACAAGTTGATCGGAATATCGCGGTTTTCGGATATGCGAGGTTCGTATTTCTGGGGTTCGTTCTACTGTATATTGAAAGCAACGCTAGTATTCTTAATCCCTTATAAAGTCGTCTACACAGTTCATTCCTTTTATTTCCTGTGATAATTCTGACTGTATTCTTTTGTAGGAGAAAAATATGACTTTCATCAGATGCACATTTCTATGGTACCAATTCTTGTTCTAACTTATTCATAATTATTCTAAATCTCTTTTTTTAACATAAATACCTGGTATACTTGGTACTGGTGCATAGTAATATACCTGTAAACTATACCAGCAACAATTCTATAAATGATAATACATAGCAATAGCAGAAACCCTGATAATTCAAACTATTCAGAAATCCCAACAGACCCTGGTCACAATTACTTTGGATTTCCAGAGTTCTACTGTATAAGTAAGATGACCAACTTAAAACCATTATTATAGTACAAGTTAAAATATTAACAGCAATGGTAATGAACAACTTATTTCAGTAATTCTGCTACGCTGTACTACACGGAAAAAAAATACATAAATAATAACAATAAAACGTCCTGTTTAGGTTTGAAAAGTAATTCAAATGGTCCTGCATAAGTTATCTGGAATTAATATTCCGTTACCGAAAACATTTAATGTAAACAAAAGATGGTGGACTTACTTTGTTGGCTGAAGAGGTGAAGAGATGTGATAAGAATTTAACATCAAACAAAGCTTGGAATGCTTGATATTGGCAGAGAAAAGTATCGGGTACGTAAGAAAGAAGAATCGGCACCAATTTCCTCATCACATTCTCCTGAATCGATCTGCAAAAATTATAAAATCATTTCAAATTAAATCAATGGCTCTGATGGGGGCCTGGGTGGCTCAGAAGCTAGAGCGCTCGCCTTGCGATAGAGCATGTTAAGCAGCCTCGAGCAGGGTCAGTAGATGGATGGGTGACCGCTTCTGACCACAGCTCTGGGTTCAATTCCCGGACCGGGCCCCCCACTCAATGTCCACCCAGCATTGTTTAAACAAATGGGAAGCTCCTCGAAAGAGTGGCGCCACCAGGTTTCGGCCTGGAAACCATGATATTGACACTCTTGATTGTAAACAACTAGGAGGGGAGTCATGGTTAACGACCATATCTTCACACAAGTGGTCCCTAAACCAGGTTTGTTCTATGGGCCCACCTAAGTGGTCTGCGTCTTTGGCTGTAAAAGCCCCCCGGAATAAATAAATAAAATAAAAAATAAAAATAAAATGGCTCTGATACTATTGAATTTAGATTTTGAAAGAGGTCAAAGAAATAGGGAAATCTATGTTGGTAGGCTGGAAAATGTAGTCTATTTCTTTTACCACCTTCTCTATTCTCTCATTCAAATCTTCCATACTTAGAATAGCCCTTTTTATCTCTCTCTCTCTTCTACGCCTCCCATATTATATGTAATTTGTGACTTTTGACATCGCAGGCAAATCCGAAAAATTAGGATGGGGAGCCAATGAGAGGTCAGGATTTTGAATTCTAGAAGGGCAAACGAAAATGTCACTGGCCCCACCCCTCCTACAGGCCTAGTGGCTTTATTTTTTTCTATCATTTAGGTTGGCCAACCTGAGTGTCAAAAGTCAAAACTTGTAATGCGGATACTGTAGATTAGATAGAGCTAAAAGGAATTGCAAAGGCTCACTACAAAATGTAAACCTTCTCCTTGGGTCATTCTCTTGCTCAGTGGTTCCTAAAAGATGATCCACAGAACAACCCTAGGGGACCACTGAGCACCCTAGGGGACCGCAAAGGGTTTAAAAGGGGTCCACAATTGGCTGGTTGAAATAAGTTTGAGGAACCCAAATAAGTTGAGGAATATTGTTAGTATCACCTATGTATAATTCTTTGTTTTATTTAATTAATTATTAATTGATTTTAAATTTTATGGAATTAATAAATTATTAATTCAAAATTTTTGTTAGATAAATGTTTATAATGCATATATTTAAAATATCTTTTCTAATTTAAAATTAAAAAGAATTTTCAGGCTTAAAAATGTCCCAAAAGAGGGACAAAATATTGCAAAAAACATAGTGTGTTTTATTTAAAACTCACCTGAAGACCTTCTTTTTTTTTAAAAAAAAAATAAATAAATAAATAAAAATAATAAAGTTTGAGGAATTGTCAGAACAAGTGTGTTGCAATAGCTTCTAAGCAACTCAATTAGTGAGGTTAAATTGCTAAAATTCATACAGAAGGGTAAGTTGGACAGAACCAGAACTAATTGGCTAAAAGATTTTCAGGATGACGTGAGAGGTCTCCGTATGTAATCCTGTAGGACGCATGGGAGATGTGCAGAAGCCAGTGCTCTACACAGGCTGTAGCACCATATAAGTTAAGTAAATAATGAATGTGGTTTGTGACAGTTCAAGTATTATGAGAGGGTATGTTAGCAATATGCTGTCAAATAAAACACAGTGAGAAAGTTTATGCTAACGTTTTGCTAAATTTTTTAGCGATATTGTTATATCGGTTTTTTTTGTTATTTTTCATTATATTTCTATTTTTATGTTTTACATAGACATAAGTACTTCTTTCATAATTGTATTCTTAGCTGTAGTTAGTATTCAAAGTAAATCTTGTCCTTAGAATCTGCTAATCCACCTACCTGACATACCTCACCCTTTCCTAGTTTCTGTATTTTCATCCACACTTCCATTCATTCCTTTATAACATGTAGAGTCAACCTACCTTTGTATCTTGCTCTGATAATGCTAATAAATTTAACGAAACGTTAGCATAAACTTTCTTACTGTGTTTTATTTGTCAGCATCTTGCTGACATACCCCCTCATAAGTAAGTAATTGACGAATTAAATTAATAATAACATAATATTTACACCTTATTAATTTTAAGTAAAAGGAAGATAAGATGGATGTTGAAGGTGTAGGAAGTTTATTCTTAAATAAGAACCATCACTTTATTAGTGTTAAAATGTTTCCACTCAAAATCCTCTCATTTTTAAACTAATAAAGTGATGGTTCTTATTTAAGAATAAACTTCCTACACCTTCAACATCCATCTTATCTTCCTTTTACTTATAAGTAAGTAAAATGTTAGTTAAAGGTAACTTTACAGAGTAATATTTATAGTACATTACGCGTTGAGTGTGGGAAGTAGAATTTGCATGAGAGTGTGGAGTTTGAACCCNTTTGCATATCTGCGAAGGATTGCCCCCTCTGAAATTAGGTCCTGGATGCGCCACTTACCCTAACATCATTTCTCAGGGGGGTGTCAACATAATATCCTGCCCCGGGTGCCACAAGACCTTGGTACGCCACTGACTATCTAAAGTCTAAACCAGGGGAGGCCAACCCGCGGCCCGCCTCCAACATTTTTCTGGCCCGCGAGGTTTATCATAAAATAAATACATAGAGGTTTAAAAAAAAATATTTATTTTATATAAATATAATGGCCAAAGTAGTGAAAGTCAATGTGCTTATTTAAAAAAATACATTATTTGTCCATATTTTCAAATATACAGATGAGAAAAAAATCAACTTTGATTTTAAAATAATATTCTTGGTAATATTATGGCAGATATTGCCTGTTTTATTTGTGACTTTACAGTTGTGATTTAGCAGATTAATCAAATTATATTCTGCGAAATCCTTGTTTGGGTGATTTGGCCTATACGTAGCCTTGAAGCNGTATTTCTCTTTTGACAAAGGTGGTATTAATTCATTAGTTGTATTTTGTGCCGAATTAATTATTTCGGGAGGCGTATTATTCTCCTCATATTCGTCATAATCACTTAAATCACTCATTGTTTCTCACAAAACACTCGATACGAACAGTTACTTTTATAAAATAAACATCAAATTAGTTATGTTAAATGTAAATAAACTCGCTAATCGTGCGTAAAGTTGAAGAATTCTTCTTTTTTACCGCCCTAGGGCGGGTTAAGAAGAGGAATTCTTCAGAATTATGAGACGAGCTTGTTCAATGAATACAAGTATGTAAAGAATCACTTCCGACGCATCTAAACAGATATACAATGCTTATATTTCGTGTCAATCGTAGATAAAAGTTACTTACCTAGGTAAGTGAACACGAGTAAGTTTAGAGGTGACCATATGAAGACAGTTGTGAAGTGGAAGACTGGGAGCAGACGGAACTCTCACTTCACTCTTCTTTCCTTCCTCTCCTTCTTCTATCATCTTCACCTCCCACACCTACATGCAAACAAAACAACATTTAATTTCATCCCCATAGTGTGAACGTTAAGAGTTGAGACTTTTGACAATCAGATTGGCCAACCTAAATAAGGAAAAAAAATAAAGCCACTAGGCCTGTATGAGGGGTGTGGCCAGTGAGTGAAATTTTTGTTTGCCTAGTTAGCCCCGCCTTTTAGAATTCAAAATACTGACTTCTCCTTGGCTCCCAACCCTAATTTTTCAAATATTCTCACATTGTCAAAAGTTACAACTCATAATGCACAAACTCTAGTGATTTACACGTTAATAAATTCAAGAACAACTATTCAGAAAAAAAATGTGCCCTCCAAGAATAGATAGTTCCATAAAAAAGTGTTTCGTGACTATTAGACATTTAACTTCTTTTCAAATTCTGGTGGTAATTTTTATTTTAAATTAGTTAACATGTTTATTTTATCATGATGTAAGACGGTTTGCTACTTTAATTTTAGGAATCATGGATGTTGACTTAATTAAATATGTTGCTAAGGCTGTTGACATTAAGTTATTTATTCTAATAATTCCAACAGAATATGTCTGAAATGTGTTAGTGGAGNAAAAAGTAATTTCTTGATTTTTTCCCTCGTTTGCAGTCAAATAATTTGCAGAAAGCCACTGAGATATCGATTAAAAGTAGGTATTAGTATGATGACCAGAGATATGATAATCTGACTTAACTATATCTAGTCTTGCAGTTTATAGTTTTCAAAATTGTTGTGAAAACTTCTTATGAAAACACTTACAGTTTGAAACCAAAACAGTTTTTAAATGGTTTAAAAAAAAAAAAAAAAAAAAAAAAGTGGAAACATAGTAATTGAACATTTCTATTTCTATTTTAGTTGTCCCCTTTAATTAAATAAATAAGAATACTGATTTGTGTCAATAGGGGGTGTGTTAAATATGAAAAAAATGCTACTCCATTTAGAATGTTTTCAAAAACGGCATCATCTCTTCCTGTAAGGACAAACTTGCCCTTAGAAACCCTTAAAACTCATCTTTTTGCCNGTCTAAACCAGGGGTGGCCAACCCGCGGCCCGCCTCCAACATTTTTCTGGCCCGCGAGGTTTATCATACTTTAAAAAAAAATATTTATTTTATATAAATATAATGGCCAAAGTAGTGAAAGTCAATGTGCTTATTTAAAAAAATACATTATTTGTCCATAACATTTTTTCAAATAAACAGATGAGAAAAAATTAACTTTGATTTTAAAATAATATTCTTGGTAATATTATGACAGATATTTGTGACTTTACAGTTGTGATTTAGCAGATTAATCAAATTATATTCTGCGAAATCCTTGTTTGGGTGATTTGGCCTATACGTAGCCTTGAAGCAGCTTCTCCCTTCTCCCCCTCTGTTTGGTACCTTACCCCTACCCTTTGTACCTNCATAAAAAAGTGTTTCGTGACTATTAGACATTTAACTTCTTTTCAAATTCTGGTGGTAATTTTTATTTTAAATTAGTTAACATGTTTATTTTATCATGATGTAAGACGGTTTGCTACTTTAATTTTAGGAATCATGGATGTTGACTTAATTAAATATGTTGCTAAGGCTGTTGACATTAAGTTATTTATTCTAATAATTCCAACAGAATATGTCTGAAATGTGTTAGTGGTGGTATATATTTAAGTAGATTAGCATTCGTGTTATTTCTGTTATCATGGGAAATTCAATCTCACCAAATTTTACAAGCTGACACGTGGTGTGCTGAATTTATTTGTATTTAGCTGAAAGTGAAGGAGAGGGGATGAAGTCTGCCATAGGAAGGGACAGAGTGAAATCTGTTTGGGTCTCTCTGATCCGGACTCTTCTCCAAGTATGTCTTATCAGGGGTTTGATAAGATACCTTACACTTGAGTCTCACCTTATTAGCCGTAACACTTTATTTGATGTAAGGTTTGTAATTTGATGTTTAGTCAAGCTCACCTCCTGAGCCTATTTATATTTGTGTCTCTTAATGCTCAATAAATGTTACCATTCATTAGAGATGACATATAGTGGTTGTGGAAATTAATTATCCCTAAGTTTCCCAGAGTTAGTTTTGGGGTCTCAAGGCTTACGTGGTTAAATGCCCCCAAACTAAAGGTGCGTTTACACCTGACACTTCTCTCCGGCAATAAATGTAAAGTGTCAGACAGAAATTGCTTTGAGTGTTTACATCTGAGAGAAATTGCTTGAGATTTATGTCAGAGATATATGTCTGACACTTCTCACAACGCTTAATTTTACAATAAATGTACGAAAAATAAAATAATCGGTGTTAACATCTGTTGTTATAGAAGTGTCGACACTTATAGCTGAAATCTCAGACATCAATTTTTCGGTGTTTACACTACTGAGATTTCTGTCTGACATAAATGTCAGGTGTAAACGCACCTTAATAGTTTAGCTTAAGTCTATTGAAACCCCAAATCTTATCATGAGTTTGAAAGTTCAGCTCCAAGTTGAATCAGTTAGTTATTTATATTTCTTTGTTTGAGCAAATATATACTACTGACGAACTGTGACTTCAAAATTGTGGGAGTAAGAAATAAATCAAGATACTGAGTAATCTAATCATTCACCCAGCAACTTTTCTTAATGATGCAATAAACACAATTATTTCTCTTAGTTCGTTAAATCAAACAATAATAAAATGACCCCAAAAAAAACAACAAAAAAACCACTAACTAGCTCTAATAGAATAATAGTGGCACAGAGAAATAATAAAAATAAGTTGAGTTGTAATTGGGAAATAAAGAAATAAAACTCTTACGGGTATAGAAGCCAAGAGATCTGAGTATTTAGTAGGCGTGCTCATGGTTGATTTGATGTCCTCTACTAATATGGATGCCATCGCTGTTTCCCATCTAGACCAGATGGCCAAGCTCTCAGCATTAAGCAGAGTTTTAGCTTCGTGCCAAGATGAAGCCACCTGCAAATTATGAAAAAATCCCAACAATTTATAAAAATATTTATAAATTATTTCCTCTCAAATAAATTTTTTAGTATCAACTCTAATTCAAACGTTTNAATGCTTAAATTTGCAATAAATGTACGAAAAATATAATAATCGGTGTTTACATCTGTTGGTATAGAGGTGTCGACACTTATAGCTGAGAGTAGAAACATACATTTTTCGGTGTTTACACTACTGAGATTTCTGTCTGACATAAATGTCAGGTGTAAACGCACCTTAATAGTTCAGCTTAAGTCTATTGAAACCCCAAATCTTATCATGAGTTTGAAAGTTCAACTCCAAGTTGGATCAGTTAGTTCTCTATATTTCCTTGTTTGAGCAAATGCATACTACTAATGAAGTTTGATTTCAAAATTGTGGGAGGAGGAAATAAATCATGATACTAAGTAATCATTGTTGCCCACATTTTTTCATTTCTCTTAGTTCGTTGAATCAAAAAATGATAAAATGACCAACAAGGCACAGAGAAATAATAAAAATACGTAAAGTTGTAATTGGGAAATAAAGAAATAAAACTCTTACGGGTATAGATGCCAAGAGATCTGAGTATTTAGTAGGCGTGCTCATGGTTGATTTGATGTCCTCTACTAATATGGATGCCATCGCTGTTTCCCATCTAGACCAGATGGCCAAGCTCTCAGCATTAAGCAGAGTTTTAGCTTCGTGCCAAGATGAAGCCACCTGCAAATTATGAAAAAATCCCAACAATTTATAAAAATATTTATAAATTATTTCCTCTCAAATAAATTTTTTAGTATCAACTCTAATTCAAACGTTTCCATGGGTTTTCAAAACCATTTTGAAAACTGATTGGTATTTAAAACCCCGAATGGAATGGTGATTTCAAAAATATTCTGAGTTCAAAGTCCTAATTTTTGGAAACGGGTATTGAATAGTAAACAGAATTGAGACACACGCAAGTATTATTATTTATTATTATAACTAGCAGGAGTTACAATGAAGTATATGAATACTTCACTCGTGTTCCTTTGTCAAAAAAAATAAATAAAAAAAAATAAAATAAAAATTTAAGCTAAGAGACTAGCATAAAAAAATCTTTCATATCGTAGGGCGAAATTTCAATTAATAAAGATTTCAGTTCTTTCGCAAAGCTTTTTTGTCCAAGAGATCTTATGCTATCAGGCAGAGCATTCAAGAGTCTTATTCCAAGCACATTAGGATCATTTTTGGTTTTCTCAGTTCTTCTGAACGGAACACAACATTTGCCCGACTGTCTTGTTCCATAACTGTGTACAACACTGTTTGTAGGCAGGTCTTTTTCTTTTACGTTAATTATGCATTTATATATAAATTGCCCTACCACCGTTAGGATCTTTAATTCCCTAAATATGGGTTTACAATGTGTAC
>KZ652056.1:247262-259445 GCA_001010745.2 Gerris buenoi
AACAATAGTTAATAAATGAAATGTGTATTAGCACCAAGCTTATTTACTTGTGCTTATCACTTGGGCAACACTGGAGGGAATCATGAGAGTTCATGATTCCCTCCTTTCTCATTACTCCCTGTTGAGCCTGACCGGGTGCAATGAGCAACTTTCCTCCCTGTAAACTAGGGGGAAAAGTTAACTTTTTCTCCCCGCTGGAGGTAAAATTCTTTTTTAAAAAAAACAATATTTTCTTTTAATTCATAATTTGACTATATTTCACTCATACCTGGACATCTTAAGGCCTTGGAATGGTTATTTAGATTTACATAAATTGGCAATTATAACTAAACATTTACATTTGAAATAAAATCTGAATCCACTATTAGAGTATCTGTCACAGATTTCATTTTCATTCTATTGTGAACGAGTTAAAACAATTTTTGGCTTTTTTTGTTTGCTTTTCATCCCTAAATATCTAAAGAAAAGAAAATATTATACAATTTACAATTGTCCTAAAAAAGCAAGAACTATGAATTTATAAGCAATTAGTTACTAAATAGTAGATTGTTGTTTTAAACTGTTGTAATTATTAGTGTGTGTGTCTTATTTATTTATTTTTGAATCTATTTAATTATCGAGCTAAATTTTATGCATGTAATCTGTGACGTTTGCTATAGTAGGAAATGATGTGACTGCAGCAAATAAATATGTTTCTTTATTTTTAGAGCAATGAATTTCAATTATCCTGTTAAAAAAAACATTATGAGGGGTCAAACCGGGCACCCGGTTAACTTTTTTGATTGTTTTTTTTTAAACCTTGCGCCCACATTTCTTTAAATTTTNATTTACTTGTGCTTATCACTTGGGCAACACTGGAGGGAATCATGAGAGTTCATGATTCCCTCCTTTCTCATTACTCCCTGTTGAGCCTGACCGGGTGCAATGAGCAACTTTCCTCCCTGTAAACTAGGGGGAAAAGTTAACTTTTTCTCCCCGCTGGAGGTAAAATTCTTTTTTAAAAAAAACAATATTTTCTTTTAATTCATAATTTGACTATATTTCACTCATACCTGGACATCTTAAGGCCTTGGAATGGTTATTTAGATTTACATAAATTGGCAATTATAACTAAACATTTACATTTGAAATAAAATCTGAATCCACTATTAGAGTATCTGTCACAGATTTCATTTTCATTCTATTGTGAACGAGTTAAAACAATTTTTGGCTTTTTTTGTTTGCTTTTCATCCCTAAATATCTAAAGAAAAGAAAATATTATACAATTTACAATTGTCCTAAAAAAGCAAGAACTATGAATTTATAAGCAATTAGTTACTAAATAGTAGATTGTTGTTTTAAACTGTTGTAATTATTTGTGTGTGAGTCTTATTTATTTATTTTTAATTTATTTAATTATTATGCTAAATTTTATGCATGTAATCTATGACGTTAGCTATTGTACGAAATGATGTATACTGCAGCAAATAAAGATGTTTATTTATTTATTTATTAGTTCAAATGTATTGCATAACTATTATAAAAAGATTCAAGAGGCTAGCAAACTTTTACATTTATTAAGCTTTTAGACCATCTAGTTGGTTGCAAATTTACTTGCAGTGATCAGTATACACCAATTTACTTGTTATTACAATTTACAATTAACAGGATTGAAAAAGGTGTTGCAATACTAATACTACTTGTCAAAAGGTGTAGCATTACTTCTGACAGGGTATGGTATTAACATAAATATTCAAAATCTCTACAAACCAGTTCTAACATGTCTGCCGAGCAAGTAAAACTGAGCAGCTCTGATCAGATCCTTATCATCAATTGAATTCCAAATTATGCTCGGTAGATCCAACAGGAGTTTTAGTTGAGCAACAGTACTATCGTTGGGCCTCAAATACAAATTTTAAAAATTCACAATTAGTAAGTTGTATAAAATATTTTTTCCTACGCCAGATTCGGAGGAATCATATTCATCTGCTTCTTGGCAGCCCAATATATGGCAGCCTTGCTGAACCATTTGTCGCTGCTGCTTTGTTCCCTGTAGTTCTGAAGTTTCTGGCAATCTAAGACAATGTGGTCTGCGTCCATTATTCCAGCCTCACATAGAGGGCAGATACTCATTTCCTTTATGCCTATTTTATGCAGGTTTGTAAGTAGTGCAGGTTTGAAAGTAGTCATGACCAGTGACCATTCTAAAGTTTGCGGTGAACACTCCCCTTGGTAGCGAATCCGGTATTTCTGTTGTTAAAAGGCATCGCCAGTTGTATAAAATATTGATAGATAGAAAGTTTTAAACATAGATATCCACATAATATAGGTGAACAACTACTTAAATTAAGAAAATATAAAATTATTAGGTACTTTTGTTACTTTAGCATCCTCCTATATTCCTTAGTGTTAATAGTAATTTAATCAAAGGAATATATACAGAATATTTTATATTCCTTAATCTAAATTACTATTAAGACGGAGGGATATTTATTCCAATGTACCTTGGGAAAAAGGCATATCACACTTGTGTATATAATTGTGATCATATCCCTTAAGCCGGGTTTACACACGTAGAGTAAACAGGAAAGTAGAGTAGCGAGTAGAGTGCACTCTACTTCCCACTCTACCAATTTTACTAGCTACTCTACTATACAGAGCGTTTTTTCGGGTTTCTACGGGTAGAGTTACTCTACTCTCCTGTTTGCTCTACCTGTGTAAAACCCGCTAAAGTAAAAAAGTGCCAATTACATATTTTATATATTATTTTATATTTTATAAATGATTATAACATAATATTTGTTATGTCATTACCCAATTGTTACGGTTTTACTATGAGAGAGTGCAGGTTCAAATGACGGCTTATTAATTAGGCTGATATTGTAATTTAAAACATCCACATCTTTGATGACAGTCTGCGACAAATCTTTCATCTCATTTATTTTATCAGCTGCTTCAATCAGCTCTCGATATCTTTCTCTAAAAAAATAAAAAAATACATTAAATATAAAGAAATGAATTTAGCATTAAATTACAAAAAAATAATAATTTATGACTTTCTGCAGCTTTCAAACAATAAAATAGACTACTAATTGAGTACTTTATGATTATAAACGTTAATTCTCGGTCTAGTTCTAATTTCATAAATTTTGATTTGCTAAACTTGTAGAAATATTGAAAGCTTAGATTCGCGGGACTAGTTATCAGTTACGGCAGAGAAAAATCATTCTCCTGCGTAGCTTAGTTGGTTAGAGCGTCTATATTGGAAATATAGGAGGCCCGTGGTTCAAGTACCAGCGCTGGAGTCTATTTTTCTCTGTTTGTCTCCCAGTGTTAATAATAATNAATGACCCAAAAAATTAAAGGGCGCAACCTTGTATACGCGAAAAAGCGCCCGAAAGGCCTGGGGGGGGGACTAACAGAAAAGACCCAAAAATAAAATATTAATGGGAAAATATGGTATCATACTTATCATACTCATTACAAAATTAGCCAATTTTTTATGGAGGATTGAAAACATAATCTGAATTCAAAATGGAAATGTCTTCATGAAGAAATTACAGATTCCAACCCACGCAGGAATCGTTTGCAAACTATTTAATGTGCGTTCCAAACAACCCTCTGACAATACCAAGTACTGGTTTATATGACATACGCAGAGCACAGTTATATCAATCGCCACCATGTCAACAGGAAGGTTCCCTGACTGTTAGGTTTCCTTGGATGTTTTTAATATGGTGTGAATTATAGTCCTGAACCCATTCAAACATGACATGATTTTATTATAGTAAAATGTGAGTGCATGCGTATAAAAACTGTCTTAAACGATTCCCGAACGATCCGCAGGACGATAAGGGGGTTGGAACATATTATCTAAATGCTAGTAGATACTGGGTAAACACTCGTGACATATATTCTTTAAGTTTGCCAATAAGTTGCCAGCAATAACCTGCACCAGATATTGCTTCAATGCAAACGGACAAGGCAAGTTGATTACAAAATAAGTGTCGCCTTAATAACAAAGGAAAAAGATTAAACTGAATGTTATGGGCTAATAAATCAATATGAACTGATGATCTGTATAATGGTCTACATTGATCTCTTAGTTAAGTATTCAATTATAAACTCAGACAACAATTTTAAATTTAAAATCAGGCAGCAAATTTAAATAACAAGTCCTACCCAACAAGTGTTCGTAGTTCAACTCTTTTTCTTTCGATCTCATTGGTAACGTTTCGTAGAATTTCTTCTACTTCTATAACAGAATACACTTCGAATAATTTATCCGGTTCAACATCTAATAAATCAACTGACGACATATTGCACTGAAAAGAGTACTTAATTAACTATATAAACTTAAATTGCAATAAATACTACATATGCNACACGTTTTTATGCTATTTTTGATCCTAAATTGTCAAAATGTGACCCTTAAATGGACTCCAACTTTTTAAGATATGTTGGTTTGCAAAAATGTTCGTTTATGTCTGAAAACAGATTTCAGTCTTGGAATTTGAGACAAAAAATATTTTCGTTCTTCAGAACGATCGAATAGCTTCCGTTACCTTTGGTAAGCTCGGAAGAAAAAATAAAAAAATCGGTCAGAGACAATTCACTCAAACTTTCTCATATACGCGTTCATAATTACTTAGCCCAGTGTTTTTCATTTATTAGATTTCGTGTGTACTTTTAATTATTACTGAACATTTCATCAAAATTTACCAAAAAAACTTCTCTATGACGAGGAATCGAACCGCGTTTTAAGCTTTTTTCTCAGGAACTAGATTTTTCCCGGGAAAACGGCTTACATCGTTAGATTCATATTTAAATGGACTACATTTTAGATTTATTTTATTTTATTTTTTTTTATTTTTATCATTATCTTCGGAACCATTTTCGAGAAATAATTTTTTTTCACGTTTTTTCAGAGTTTTTTTTTGGGGGGGGGGGGGGGAGGGGATTTACGATATACATAAGTATGAAAAAAGAATATTTGTAAAAAATATCTTAGATCAGATTTTAATCGTTTAACGATCAGTGAAACAAAATATTGGTCTCAGACTAAGACAGATATACGCATAGAAAGTATCAGATTAGAAATTAAAAGCTGGTTGTACTAATTTTTAACTAAATTTAACCATACAGTCAAAAGGTAGGTGATAACGATAACTCTATGTTAGTCCGATGTTACTCGAATGTAGACTTAATGCTCCTTAATGTTACTTAACTTTAATAAACCCTAGCCTCCTCTTACATTGCAGTATTTACAGTGACCTAAGATGTAATTTTAGGCACTATTATTCATATATTATAAGGAAACCATAATATATCATTGTTTGATATTATACCATCAGACCTACTCAACCCAAGATATCTATCTATTCACTATCATATCTCTCTTTGTGCTAAACAGTCAAATACACGTTATATGAAATATTTTAATTTTACCTGTCCACTTTTAGAGTGTACAATTGTACTCGTACTAATATATAATATAACTTTAATTAATTTTCTTCCAAATTTCAATATCAGAATGAGAATATATTAACGCGTGATTTCGCCACCTACTTAAAAGCTATAATGTTATCTTTTGACATTGTGTTCAAATATCTTCTATGTGTTGTCATTTTGTGTAAACAACACTATAGCTTTACTCGTGTATTAAAATAATTATGAACACAATAACGATTTGATTTAGCTAATTTTATAACCTGGCTGAATTTCCGAACACACTCGCACATATATATATAATATATATGCGTGTGTATNGGGGGGGGGGGGGGGGTAGCGACCCCAAATTTTAAGCTAAAATTCATTTTTAGCTCCACCCTTCCACACAGAGGCCTCCGCACAGACGACAGACAGACAGGGATTTTTAAAAAACACTTTTTAGAACTCAGGGGACCTCAAGACGTAAAAATCCATCAAAATCGAATTATCGCGCCATCACAATACTTTCTCTTTATAAGAGAAAGTAAAAAAAGAGAAAAGATAACTAATGAAAATTTAAAGTATAATATTTTTAAGGTTAAAAAAATAAACTTACGTGGGAAACTAATAATAAGAATAATCCGTGACCATCTGTTGTCGGTCAGTTTCAAAGTAATTAAAAGAAACAAGTAAGGCACCGCTTCACGAGAGTACGTGAGGCGACAATCGCCGGTTTCTGTACGACTTAGATAAAATATTAAGTGCAATAGTTGCTTATTCTTTTTCTACATTTGAAGACCTTTAAATTGATGTGTAACATGTCAAGGTAACTAAAAACTTTTTTTTAGTCACGGCCGCCATCTTGAAAATATTTAGTGTAGAATTTTAATTATTATTAATTCATTTTCTACACTTCAAGTCCTTTAAATTGATGTGTAATATGGGTTACTAAATTTTTGTTTTTAGTCATCCGCCATATTGGCAGTGCTGCCATATTAGAAATATTAAGTGTAAAAACTCCCAAATTTGTCCAGTTGTCTAAAATGCTGAGATGCTGACCTGTGTGCCAAATTTCATTTTCTAGCCATAAAAGTTTATAAGTTCAAACAAGCCAACGGACAGACAGACAGACAGACGGACAGACAGACAGACGGACAGATAGACAGACAGACAGAGCCGTTATATAAAGTTTCTTTTTGTACTTCGTACAGAAACCTAAAAATTAATAATATTAGAAGAGGCAAAGTCAGTTACTGATTAGATAATAATAAGTAAGTTTCTAAATAATTAAAATAAACTTTCAAGCGGTAATTATATTAGAAGTGGCAAATGAAACTAATTGATGATGTACATATAAAGAAAAGGCACTAAAATACTAGATCTAGATTTTGGTAAAACAATTAAATAATTTATACTACACTACTAGACTAAAATTAAGTATAAGAAAGATTCTCCTTACGACTAGTATGTTTCTATATTATCTGTAGGGCAAACACAATTACTCCAACAAATTAAAAAAAAAAAAAAAAAAAGGTAAAAAATAAAAAAAAAAAAAAAGGTCTTTAACTACTAATTTAAATACGATCTCTTTATTTTAATACAAATCTAACGATATCAGCCGTTTTCCCGGGAAAAATCTAGATCCTGAAAAAAAAAAAAATCAAGTAACATAAATTATCTTCCATCTTGGATTTCCAGTAAATCAGATAAAAAATTGCTAATCTTATTTTTTCTATGGCTCAGTAGACCACACATTTTGCATATTTTGCTATATTTTTAGTAACAGCGAACATACAGTTTTAGGGGNTAAGTCACTCTTTCGAAAATTCACTTGTACTTTTAAAGCTCATTCTAGCGGTAAAAAGTTTATTTATTTACGCGCGTTTGTTTAAATTTGAAGAATCCTATAATTTTCCGTAAAATACTGTTTTCTCTTTTAATTTGTACTAACCTAAAAATATATTACAATTATTTAAGTAAATAAAACTAACATTTTTTTTTAATTCTCGTGTTATTTCGTAAAATTTGTTCATAGCTATAATGTTGTGGTATGTTGCTAGGTGCTGTAAAAGAAAATCAATAGAATTAAAACCCACTTGAGTAGAATGACTTAGAAACATATTTTTTTGGTTTAATCATAGTATGATATAATAAAAAAGCAAAATACTAATTATTATTTTACGTGGTTTGTTTAAAATAAATTAAAACGAAGTTTTTTTGTTCAATTAATTTGAAACTATAATTCAGAAGAATGGCATCATATGTACAACCTTTACTATTTTTCAATCTTGGAGGTGAAATGATTTATATTTTGGATCAAAGGCTGAGGGCCCAGAACATTCACATTGCTAAAGCCAACAGAGGTTAACAAATTTATTAATTTTTATCAGTTTAGAAATAATATAATTATCTTAAAGGCTTAGTAATATATACGTATCAAAATCTATCATAATAATATTATGTATTTTATTAATTTTTATCAGTTTACAAACAATATAATTATCTTATGGCTTAGTAATATATACGTATCAAAATCTATCATAATATTATATGTATTATATGAACTTATATGCGATAATGATAATTACAAGGATGTATAACAATTATTCCTAATTTATAATATTAAATTAGGATCAATAATTTCATTAATTGTTGACATTATAATTTTATTTTTACAGTGTTGGAAGAGATGAGCAGAGTAATGTTGGACAGAAAACTAATTGAAGACTTATTTGCCGACAGGGTGGGATGCCTCAGATCACTTTTAGCTGATATTGCTAACTGCTCTATCATGAGATTAAGTCAGACAAGCATGTCCAAACTGTACGATTTAATGGTAAGTTTCACTACTTAAAAACTTCTCATTAACAAATAATAGTTTACTTGTTTCAAAATAACACTCCGCATTTCACTGCAAAAAAGAAAAAAAAAATAAATCAAAAAGTTAATAACAACGAAACAAAGTAACTCAAAATGGATTCTCACATTTAACGACAGATGCATCATGTCTGTCTTATGGTAAAGTTTACGTGTCCGACAATAACTTGAATAAGACTTGACAGATTTAGTTGAATTTAGTATAGATGTTCCTTTTACTGATACTCAGGCTCAGGCTAGGTTTGTTGGACAGCGTTATAAGAGTTCGCACGCAACACTCGCGTAAACGTGAGCTCCAAATATAGAATTTAGTCCAGGATATAGGGCGTAAAAAAGTGTCGGAATAACATCAAGCTAGAATTTTGTGTACTAGTCAATCTTTTAGCGCCTTTTAAGAATATGTGGTCGGCTAAGTTCGTCTGCGGGACATAGCTTGGCAATAGGCGTTTGAAAAAAAACAAAATGGTGGAGAGCGACCATGTCACGCCAATTATGGTGGACAGTATAATTTTCATGATCCTGAGAACATAATTAGTTAGTAGACCAAAAAGGGAGCCAGGATGGCCGAGGTGCTAAAAACACCGCGCAGCTATCACTGAGTCGAGGCAACTCGAGGTCGTGGGTTCGATCCCCTGCCATGATACTCTGAATTGCATCAATGAATCGCGGACGGTGCAGGGCGAGGGACACCCTTTATGTGGACTCTTCCCCCACTGTTTGATGTGGGTCCGATCCGTGTCATGATGATGTAATTGGTATCCATGGTTCGAGGACGGAGCAGGGCGAGGGACACTCTATATGAGGACTCTTCCCCCACGCTTTGACGCTCGCTTATATAGCTTACTAATGACCACACCATTCTCGCTTCGGCGGTGCAAAGTACAAATGTATGATGTGTAAAGGTGAAATAACTGGAACCCTCCACCACGGGGCGTACAAAGGGCCTGAGTGATGGCCTAATTGCAAGGTTCGAACAAGTGGTTCGTCCTACCCGTTCTAGTAGGAAATACTAGACTACTAGTAGTAGACCAAAAATCAAGTCGATGTCATTTTCACACTTGATAGGTTAGTTAAATATTACTTGATAGGTTAAATATTACTAAAAATCAACGTGGTCACCTGTCAAAGGATAAACTAACATCAACTTGATTTTCGGTCTACAAACCACTAACATATCAAGCGTGAAAATGACATCGACTTGATTTTAGGTCTACTAACTAATTCTGTACTCAGGATCATGAAAATCACATTGTCCACCATAATTGGTGAGACATAGCCGCTCTCCACCGGTTTGTTTTTTCCAAACGCCTACTGCCAGGCTATGTCCCGGAGACGAACTTAGCCGACCACATATTCTTAAAAGGCGCTAAAAGATTGACTTGTATACAAAATTCTAGCTTGATGTTAGTCAGACACTTTTTGCACGCTATCTCCTGGACTAATTGGAATTTCAGAACGGGAAAAGATCCTATCATCACCTATTTGATGAGACGAACATTTTTTTTTTTTTTTTGCACAATACATTGGGGTTTCCAATAAAGTCAGGGAGCAAAATCTGACAATAATGTCAACAACTAATAGAATTGCAATTCTACGCCCTGACTTTTTCTTCTTCGTTAATGGTCTTTGAGACCGAGGCCTAACACTTTCTCCTCAAAAAAAATAGCGCCTATTAAACAGGGTTAATTTTTAAGAGGCACATTAAAGCGGCACATGGCACATATAGAAGCTATAGAGTTGATATGACCAACGTGATATGAGTGACATTTTTCACACGATTCGAAAAGTTACAACAAGTAAAAAAAACACTATTAATAATCACATGATTTTTTTTCACCTCTAACCACCTCTAACCACCTCTGACCACCTCTAACCACCTCTGATCACCCCTAACCATGTCTAACCACCTCTGATCACCCCTAACCATGTCTAACCACTTCTAACCACCTCTAACCACCTCTGATCACCCCTAACCATGTCTAACCACTTCTAACCACCTCTAACCACCTCTGATCACCCCTAACCATGTCTAACCACTTCTAACCACCTCTAACCACCTCTGATCACCCCTAACCATGTCTAACCACTTCTAACCACCTCTAACCACCTCTGATCACCCCTAACCATGTCTAACCACTTCTAACCACCTCTAACCACCTCTGACCACCTCTANTGGGTCCAAAAAAGCGTTTTTTAAAAAATCTCTGTCCGTCTGTCATCTTAGACGCCTGGAGCCTAAACTACTGAGCCGATTTTGACGAAATTTGGCATATATGTTCAAACAAATCATACCCCGAGGCTAAATCGAGAAATGAATTTTAGCTCCAAATTTGGGGGCGCTATCCCCCAAGAACTCTTTTCAAAAAAAAAATTATTTCTCGAAAACGGTTCGGACGATTTTGATAAAAATTTAAATACTATATCTTTATTTTAATACGAATCTAACGATATAAGCCGTTTTCCCGGGAAAAATCTAGTTCCTGAAAAAAAAAACTTAAAACGCGGACGGAGAGAGCCGGGGTTCGATTCCCCGCCCAGGAGAAGTTATTTTTTGATGAAATGTGTAATAATAATTAAATTTACATATAAAAACCTAGTAAATGGAAAACACTGGGCTAAGTAATTATTAACTCGTATGTAAGAGAAAGTTTGTCTGAGTTGTCTCGGACCGATTTTTTCAATATCGAAGGCGCTTTGTCTGCAGGGCTGTTTTTTTCCCGGCGCATTTTTTAATTTTTTACATAAAGAGAAAGTATTGTGGTGGTGCGAGAATTTGATTTTGAGGGTACTTAGTCAAAAAAGAGGGTTTTTATAAAATCGGCTGTACGTCGCAAACTCGTTGAGCCTATAAACTACTAGGATGATGTTGACGAAATTTGACATTCGTATTCAGAAAAATCATACCAGAGGTGAATTCAAGAAATTAATTTAAGCTCCAAATTTGGGGCCGCTACACCTCGCGATATTGAAAAGAATTCTAAAATTTAGTCCATTTAAATACGAATCTAACCATATTAAGCAGTTTTCCCGGGAAAATCTAAGTTGAAGTTTGTCTGAGTTGCCTCGGACCAATTTTAAAACATAAGTAATCGGCTCAAATAGCCAATAATGCCGCTTCTGTATCCATAGATAAAATTCACTCTAAAATTTGAAGAAACTGTAAATTGAATGTCTCAAGAGGAATGAATTGCATGCCCGAAAGGCATGCGTTAAGGCATGCGTTAAGGCAAGTTGAAGAGGAAAGAGGAAGCGCAAATTGAAAGGGAAGAGGAAAAGGAAAGCGCACAAGTGTAGACATACCTTAACATCAACTTGATTTTCGGTCTACTAGAGGTCGACCAAGAAGTCATGGAAATCTGAGGAGTGCGCTAGTGTCGTTATGTACAGTCAGTTTTTAATCAAATAGACCACTGTCAAAAAACACAGTGTTGTTCTTTGGTTATTAATCATTTTATTTTTTTAAATTCTATATTTTTTTGCTACAGGCAACACTGTACCTGATAAGAAATCACTTCTACTAAACGATAATATCTTTATATTATTATTTATTCATTATTCCTCTTTATTTCTGAGTTTGATTTGTTACTTTTGATTTCCTACCCCGTTATTTGTAGCGTCCTTTGTATTTGCATCATCCCGTGGATTTGTGGATTGTGGATCGTACGAAAATCGTTTAGGACAATTGTGACTATAACACGTGCTGTATAAAAACAAACAAAACAGGAAACCTAACAAAAAGGAAACCTTCCTGTGAGATTTGACATAACTGCGCATGCCATACAAACTAGAATAGCACCCGACTATACTGACTTCGGCAATACTCGGAAGTTCCGACTTTAAACGAAGCTAAGCTTTCAGTTTCTACCGTGTTCATGACTTTTTGGTCGACCTCTAAC
>KZ652056.1:273598-285515 GCA_001010745.2 Gerris buenoi
ACAAAGCTAGTAAGATTCAATCTGTAAAGAGAGCGGTGAACCGCGTGCTGTTCTGCACGCATCATACCAGATATGTATATAGATAAGAGTAGTGGAAGTTCATAAGTGTGTTTTGTGTTTGTCTAACACAAAATCTAAAGAAATGCCCCAAACATTAAATATTGCGGCTTTGTGACAGTAAAAAAAGTTTGTTTTAGCTATATCTTTTAAACGGATTATTATAATCAGAGCCACTGACAGGAGCTGCAAGGGGGGCTGCCCTGGTTTTTATTGTGATCAGTGGCGTAACTATGGGCGCTTACAAATTCAAAAATTAAAAACTTCAAAATTCGTGCCCCCAAACATTTTTTCTTCTAAGAACAAACTTGCCCTTAGAAATCCATAAAACTCGTCTTTTTGCCCTTAAATTTTAAAAAATTCTCCGGGGGAGGACCCCCGGACCCCCCACCATTATTTTTCAAAGTGGCTCTCATGCTATCTTGCCCAGGGTCCCGGAAATCCAATCAGCTGTCCTGTTGCAGATTCTAGCTTGTTTCTTAAATCATGAAACCTTACTATACCATTGATCAATGATTTCATTAAAGTTATAATTAAATTTAGTTATTCGAAAGATTTTGAGTCGTATTTCCTATAAATGTATTCATAATATAGGATTTTTCTTAAGTTTGTTAAGAGTAAAACACCAATTTCTTCGTATCTTAGCCAAGCTTATTCGTATCTTCTTGATTAGTTTCAAATTCAGTACATGTCATATTTAATTAATTTTAGTACAATATGTAAGTATCAATGTAATATTTTATTAAGTTTTTTATAACAAAAATGTTTTTTACAGCGCGGGGAATAAACGAAAAATAGGGGTGGTGAGCAGAGGTGCACTCGCAAATTTTCCATTTCTAGAACGCCAAAGGGTCTTATTAAGGGTGTAAATATAACCTAAGAATCACAGGGAAGTACTTTTTATCGCATCAAAGTACGTTTTATGTTTCGTACGTTATTACTCGTAGTTATTAAGTTATTAGGCATATACGTTGTTATTATATTTGATGAAATAACATTGCAGTATTTCCCTATCCCGCCCAATATAAAATTAAATCAAAATTATCCTAATTCCTATTGTACGTGCCAGATAAATCCCTAAAGGGTAGATAGAGTTGGTTAAAGGTGGCTCTAATTCTTGGCCTAGCACGTACAATACGAATTTACCCTATATTAAATGGATAAACCCCCCTCCCCTCCCCCCCAAAAAAATAGTGTACATTGAGGAGAGTAGAGTAGATGTCCGATTTCCCTGGTTCGATTCCCCGAGGGATCACAACTTTTTTTTATCGGTAATAACAAAAAGTTTTTTTGTTTTTTTTTTTCCAGGCAATTGTCATCACTGTACCCTAAGGTATTGAGTATTGAGATGAATTATTTCACAATAATAGGACTAGCCGTTATAGGGTGGTTGGGAGAGAATTTTCGCGCCATCAAAATACTTTCTCTTTATAAGAAAATGTAAAAAACTATGTATAAGAAACACCTCAGCACTCAGCACTTGCTCAATGAATGTTTAAAAGCGATAATACTAAACCAAAACCAAACAGTTATCACATGATTTACGTTATTATAGTCCATTCAATAATATCTTTGCCAGCGTGATACAGGAAAAGATAGCAGGCAGTTAATCAAATGTGAGATAGAAGATGACCCCAAACAAATTAGCATTAACCAACATTTCGCGCCAAAACATTTCCCGCATAAAATCTTACGATCAAAAAGTAATTCCTATAAATACTAATTCACTTACTATTTTTATGTATTAATTGTCTAAATAAAGACTCATTAGTGTTCCACTCCACGACAATATTTAGTAAAAGGCGAATTATTTATTTACTTTATTTTATTAGACATAAAAGGGAAAGGGGACCAGAGTATATCATTCATAATTTTACAAAAACGAATCATCAAATGTGTTAATATAATATTTTAATATGTGCTTATATTATTTGTGTTGTTTTAAAAATAAGGTTTGGTTGAGTTAGTTTATGAGTTAACAGATAAAAGGTTGAACTAGGGAGTGGACAGATAACAGACAATGACATTGACCTAAAATTAAAACTGTTTAAAGGCCGCGAACTATTATTGTTAAGTGTTAATATGCGTTGTTTTACGAGTTAAGTGTCTCTCAAAAGCTAGATATGAATAGAAAAGGAGTCAAGAATGTAATTGACACAAATAGAGCTATAAACAAAAGCAAGCAATAAATTGCTTTTCGTTAAAAATCAGGGCTAAATAAATAAATTTTGAATAACAACAGACAACGGGATTTTAGTTCAAGTGGAATGGAACAGGGATGTTAAGAGTTAAGAGTGAAGGAGGTATATCTAGATTCGTTAGGTTGGCCAACCTTACACTTCTTCCCTCATTGACCTTGAAATTGGAATTTCACGATTTACAAATCTTTTTAATCAGTCGGTCTTTGCGCGTTCTATAAAGCGGTTCGTGAACAGTATTTTATTTATTTTTCGCACCATGACTAACGTATTAAGCGATCATGAACGCCGAAAGCAAATTTCGGTTCATGCTATTGCCGATGTTGAAAATGTTACTACGATGAAAAAAGCTTTTAACCGACACCTTCATTATACTCTGGTCAAAGACAGGAATGTGGCTACGACAAGAGATTACTACTTCGCCTTGGCCGCCGCTGTCAAAGATAATTTGGTGTCGAGATGGATTCGTACACAACAGAGTTACTACGAAAAAGACCCTAAGGTAAGATTTAAAATTAATCTTTATTTATGTGAATATTATAAATACATATATAGATATTTAACGGCTTATTAGAATATACATAGTTTACAAAACAGCCACCCACAACCCACTATTAAGTTATAATTATACTATACTAATTTATCTTATCCTTATCAGTAATGTGGCAAAAATACAATCTCTTGTGATAATACATATACCTTTGTTTAATAAACATTAAAGATATAATGGGCATTAATAAATGGGGCATAATCTCTTAGATATATATAATTATAAATTTTGAAGTATGTAAGCTTGTTAAAACAGTTTGTTACCGTAATATAAAGTTTAGTTACCTAAATTATAGTTGTATATAACAATTTCATACTTATCCATGTTTTGGCGAAAAAATTCAAATAAAGCGGGAAATTTCTTTACATATTTAACATTAATTCGTATTCTGCTTATGTAAATGGATTTTGCTTTAGAAAATATAATGGTATTGGATTACTCAGATAACAAATGAAAGAAATTTGGCTGAAGTCTATAATAATTGTTTGATTTTAACCAAAATTATATTTGATTTTTTTCTCATATTTCTACTGGTTAAGAAAAAAATTATTTAATTTAAGATTGGAATATCCTTCATCAACATTATTATTTTAAATCTATACGTATCTATTTTTTCTTATATAAGGAGAAAGTATTACGATGGTCCGTTAATTAGATTTTAAGATTTGGATGGATTTACACATTTTGAGGTCCCGCCTTGAGTCCAAAAAAGTGGTTTTTAAAAAAAAATGTCTGTAGTCATTTTGTGAAGACACCTGGAGCCTAAACTACTGGGCCGATTTTGACGAAATTTGCCATTTATTTTCAGAAAAATCATACCCCGAGGCAAAATCAAGAAATGAATTTTAGCTCCAAATTTTCAGGCGCAACCCTCTAAAACTTAATTTTCGAAAACTGTGTTGACGATTTTGATTTCTCAAATGTTGTCTATTTAAATTAAAATATAACGGTGTAAGCCGTATTCCCGGGAAAAATCTAGTTCATGAGAAAATAGCTTTAAATGTGGAATGGAAGAGGCCGGGTTCGATTCCCCGCAGAGGAGGTTATTTTTGTGATAAATTTTCATAAAATGTTCTATAATAATTAAAGTACCTACGAAAACTCGAAAACTAATAAATAGAAAACACTGGACTAAGTAATTATAAACTCGTATATGAGAAAGTTTGTCTAAGTTGTCTCGGACCGATTTCTTTTTTTAAAGGAAATGCATCTTTTGGGGTGTGCAATGAAATAGGAATAGTTCGTAATTGCTCGTAATTAAAAGTATATTTATTTTGTCTATCCAATTCAGGTTTTTCTATATCAGAAGAAGAAAATAATATTATAAACAATTATTTAATTTTATAGACAATGTTATTATGAATAAAGTTGTTCCTATATTCCTATTAAATTATAAAACAAAGTCTTTTAATAGCCTGTTAAAACATGCAAATTTGACTCGTGCTCCATTTTATGCCATGTTTTCTTTCTCAGCTATGAAGGGACCACTACGTCAAACTTTAATGATGCAAAAGGGTTGCGGAACAAACAAATAAGTGAAGATAATAATAGGGTAACTTCTTGCCAATTAAAATCCTAAACTTTGGTATTTTTGAAAAAGAAAAACAACAGTGGAGTGTAGGCCCTTTTCAGTGGGATTCTTGCTACCCGATATAGTTTTGCTACTTAATATACTTCTATTTGTTAACTACTAATTGCATTAATTAAGTTCATTGTTTCTACTACCTTTCTACTATCTTTGATCAATTTTCTCTGTGAAAAATCTCCGATACTCAAAAACTATTAAAAGTGTTAAGTACTATAGTTAATAATTATATTGTACTTAACTAATTGTTGCATAATTTCCCTTGAAAGGGTCTTGCAAAAATTCGAAATTGATTTAGGAATCCCTAAATTTAGAAAATATTTAAAAAAAACATGAACTAAAAGATCTCTTGACTTAGTGTAAACGACGCATGAACAGTTTTAAACTTTGAAGGCACNAAAAAAAAAAAAAAAAAAAAAAAAAAAAAAAAAAAAAAAAAAAAAAAAAAAAAAAAATAGGTTTTTAAAAGCTTAATATCATTAAATTTTACGAAATAGGACGCGAGGAAGCTGTGCCACACTAGCATTGACAGAGTATTTTTACCTTCCTTTCGCTTTCACATTTTATTTTATTTCAATTATTTTTTTTTTAAATTTATTTAGTTATTGCAAAACCAATAAGGTGCAGTTGTGGTCCATTCAAGGATTCTATCAATGAGTAATGTGTAGTAAGTCGACCGCAAGTTAAATTGAAATTGCCTTAGGCTGGTTAATTTTAATTATAAGTTACAATCAATACTAAGAAACTGTACAGGTATATTAATTGATTTATGGAACGGAAATCTCAAGTGTGTTTGTGTTTGTGTATTCATACGTCTACATTATATTAGAGTGAGGCTGTGTGAGTGAGAGAGAAGTAGTTCAGGGTCATTAATAGACGGGTAAATTGTTTTTAAAGATTCAAGATTCTGCCCTTGGCTCACATTCGACTCAGTATTTGGACGCACCTAATCATTACTTCTTAATACATAATATTCAAATTTTGTATACTTTTATGTAATTTTTAGTTTTTTTTTGCGTTCACGGGGAGAGGACTAGACTAGTTTTCGTTGTACACATTCCTTTTTTCAATTTGAATATTTTATTTTAAAAATTAAACGTGGAGATTAACAACACTGTTATTATCTTAAACACTACTCGTCCGATTTTAATGAAATATGGTTGGTCATAATTGGCTCATTGTTGGTCCCATATGAAACTTATATGTAATCTTATGCGCCCATTTGTTTCTCGTTTCTCTTCCACACAAACATACATTTATTCTATTTTAGTATTCTATCACATGTTTTCCGTCGTAGACACCTGTTAAGGGCGAACAGCGAACAGCTGATTTCAACAGTAAAACAGTAAAATGGGGTTGCAGGTAATAATTACCGCATCTTCCTTAACTAATGTTATATTTTGTTAGTGTGCAGAAAAGTATTATATCAAGTTTACTGAATTTAGTAACATCAATTCTAATACATAGTTAAGATCTTTACACACAAAGTCCTAAAATCGTACTTACCCCTTATCCCTATTTACTTCTATAGTTTTAAAATGTTGAAGTAGAAAATTTCTTAAAAATATCTTTCCTCTCACCTCCCTAAAACTCTACAATTAATAACGCTAACAGCCTAACCCTAACTAAACAACCGCGTTTGTTTATTAACTAAACAACCGCGTTTGTTTATCTGGTCAAAGACAGGAATGTGGCTACGACAAGAGATTACTATTTCGCCTTGGCCGCCGCTGTCAAAGATAATTTGGTGTCGAGATGGATTCGTACACAACAGAGTTACTACGAAAAAGACCCTAAGGTAAGATTTAAAATTAATCTTTATTTATGTGAATATTATAAATACATATATAGATTTTTAACGGCATATTAGAATATTAGAATATACATAGTTTACAAAACAGTAACCCACAACCCACTATTAAATTATAATTATACTATACTAATTTATCTTATCCTTATCAGTAATGTGGAAAAAATACAATCTCTTGTGCATATAATACACCTTTGTTTAATAAACATTAAAGATATACTGGGCATAAATAAATGGAGCATAATCTCTTAGATATATAATTATAAATTTTGAAGTGTAAGCTTGTTAAAGCAGTTTATTACCGTGATATAAAGTTTAGTTACCGAATTTACTAACATTTTATTTCCTAAATTATAGTTGTATGTAACAATTTCATACTTATCCATGTTTTGACGGAAAAATTAAAATAAAGCGGGAAATTCTTTACATATTAACGTATTCTGCTTATGTAAATGGATTTTGCTTTAGAAAATAATGGTATTGCATTACTCAGATAACAAATGAAAGAAATGTGGCTGAAGTCCATAATAATTGTTTGATTTTAACCAAAATTATATTTGATTTTTTTCTCATATTTCTACTGGTTAAGAAACAATTATTTATTTTAAGATTGGAATATCCTTCATCAACATTATTATTTTAAATCTATACGTATCTATTTTTTCTTATATAAGGAGAAAGTATTACGATGGTCCGTAAATTAGATTTTAAGATTTGGATGGATTTACACATTTTGAGGTCCCGCCTTGAGTCCAAAAAAGTGGTTTTTAAAAAAAAATGTCTGTAGTCATTTTGTGAAGACACCTGGAGCCTAAACTACTGGGCCGATTTTGACGAAATTTGCCATTTATTTNAATAGACTGGTAAATTGTTTTTAAAGATTCAAGATTCTGCCCTTGGCTCACATTCGACTCAGTATTTGGACGCACCTAATCATTACTTCTTAATATATTCAAATGTTGTTTACTTTTATGTACTTTCTAGTTTTTTTTTGTTTGTTTTTTTTGCGTTAACAAATAAACGGGCAAAGGACCTGACTAGTTTACGTTGTACCTCTTTTTAATCCCTCTTTTTAATTTGAATATATTTTAGTTTAAAAATGAAACGTAGAGATAAACAAGATTGTTATAAATATAATAGGATGCGAGTAATGATGGGTATTTTAAAGGTGTGTGAACACCTACGTCTATAGCTACAAGTGTGCCAAATTTCAAGTCTCTAGCTACTCCGGAAGTGATTTAGGCACTTCTTTAGATGGTTACTCCCTTTATAAAAACCAACAGAGGGGAGTAACAATCTAAAGAATTTCCCGATTTATAATTATGATTATGATGAGGAGTGAGTCAGTCAGTAACGAAAATGCAAACTTTGACACTCTCCGTTCTGAAAAGGCCAAACATGAAGGGATTGTTTCTACAGTGTCTTAAGCGTAATCTATGTTTCAAATTTCAAAATTCTATACTAAGAGGAAGCAAAGATATGTATAAGGATGAGAAAACCAGGTGAATTGGTTCAAGTAAAGATACACACCGCTTGCTTACTGAAACTTGTCCTTGCGCACTGCTGCGCGCTCAGATGAGATTCTATTAATAGTTGAGATATTATCACAAATTTATTATTACTATTATGATTTATGATCATAAATCTGTTTATATAAACCTTTTATATTTTTCGCAAGGAAACGGCTTATATTGTTATATGTGTATTTAAATGGACTACATTTTAGAATTTTTGTAATCAAAATCCTCGAAACCATTACCAAGAAATTTTTTTCTTTTTTTTTTAAGTTGGATTTTTTTTTTTTAAGTTTTCCGTTTTTTCTTAGCGTTTTTAGTTAGCGCCTCAAAATTCGGAACTAAATTTTTTATTTTTTTTTATTTTGCCTTTGGGGAATGATTTTTCTGAACATGTCTGCCAAATTTCGTCAAAATCTGCCCTGTAGTTTAGGCTCCACGAGTCTGCACAGCCAGACGACTGAGAGAAATTTTTTCAGACAGACTTTTTTTTAAAAAAAATCAGAATGGACACAGGGGACCTCAAAACGTGTAAATCCATTAAAATATCAAATTCGAAGTTTCGCGCCATCCCTATACCTACTTTCTCTTTATATTAGAAATTAAATTTCTTATATTTAAATGTCTATATTGGATTTCTAGAATATTTACATCGCTACACGCTATACGCTATTAGATTAGATTTTTATTAGTCTTTAGGTTTGTTCTAACAACACTTCAAACTAGTTCCAAACTGTACGACGCATGCGCATTAACGAAAAACGATCAATTGTGGTCCGTTGCGCATGCGTCGGACAGTTCCAAACCAGTTTGAAGTGTGGTTCAAACAAACCTATTATTATTTTGACACGTGTATAAAAATATCTGTCATATTATTTGCTTAATTCTTTATTATACAGTCTGTGATGGTTAGTATCGATACTATTTAGTGATTATACTAGTGAGTGAATGTATCGATACATGCGGTTAACAGGAGCGCACGTATAATTTGACTCAACGTTACAAATATAATGTTACTCGGCGTCATCTGGCGGAGATCACGGCCACCATTGTAACATGTGATAATGTCATGTAGCTCATTCACAGGTTTTTGAACTATCCCTCATTCATTACACCAACTCAACACGAAATAACGTATTTATTGATTACTTATCACCGATTGATTACGAATTACAATTTTAAACATTTTAGCAGTATTTTCTTCTTTTTTTTTTTATTTATTTACTAAGTATAAGTTTTACCTTCTGTTAATAAAACGTGTATTAAATAAATATTCAAAATATTACTAATGTTCTAATTAATTTTTTCTGTTGGTTGTTTTTGTCTTGAACCTTTATTTTTAGTGTAAATAATATTTTTTGGAGTAATTGCATATTAAAGTAATTGAATCTCATTACAGACTACAAAACCTGACCGATAAACATTTGAACGAGTATGGGCTGTATGGTTAGTTTCGCATTTAAATGGACTTCATCTCGCTTTTTTAATATGTGAAAATTGCAAAGATTTTGCTTATGAGCTTACCGAACGAATGCAACGGAAGCTATGTGATTGTTCTGTTAAACAAAAATATTTTTTGTCCCCGATTTCAAAAATTTTAAGACAGACATTAGGGAAAATTTTTGGTTCCCTGTCGGTCTGTCTTTCTGTCGGTTAATTTTTCCGACCAACATATCTTAAAAATTGCACATCTGATTTTATTTAAAATATTGCATTTAGGTCTGAAATTGACTTCGATAATTATAACCTACTGGACATTAGGTTATAATTATCCCTTTGTTGGTGCCATGTAAGTTTCAACCTTATGCGCCTATTTTTTTCTCTTCCACATGGACACAAACATACATTTATTTACACCTATATCATCAAAAGGACCTACTCATCTGATTTTTATGATTTTTTTTGTCGAAAGTAGCTTCAGATGGCCTCAGATTGATTTCAACCGCCTGCACTCCTGAAATTTTGCTAAATTGATACTTATTTTAATGAGGATAAAATTATAATTATTTTTATCTCCAGTAGGGAGAAAAAGTTATGATTTTCGATTAGTTTAGAGGGACTAAAGCAGGTCTTTTCTTCCCTGAACTTAAAAAGTAGGGAGAAAAAGTAAAGTAGGGCGAAAAAGTAAAGATTGCAACTTAATTATTTTATAAATAATAGAGAATGAATGGCTAATGTAATGAAGTTGTTGAAATCAGATTGGCGATATTGCTTTTTCGACCTTCTTTATCATTGTTTATAGCCTGCATCTAAATAACCTTCTATTTGAGTTTAATTCCAATTCTTATTTGTTTTTAATATTGAATCTCTTATATCTATGCTGTTAAAAGTGCTAATGATTATTGGTATTTATTAAAATAATAAATAAAAANTCCCGTGGTTCGAGTCCCGGTACCGGGGGTCTATTTTTCTCTGAATGTCTCCCGCAGATATTGATAATTGTAATTTGAATTATTTAAAATTTAATCTTTCCGTAGTATTAAAACTACCAAAAACTTGAATTTTTAATGTTTCATTTTCATAATATGAAATTGGTAGAAATCAATTATAATTATCGAAATATCTCGCGTATAATACATTTATTTGTTTACTTTTTGTTTTATTTTATTTTATTTTTTTTTTATCTAGAGAAAGTATTTTAATGGCGCAAATTGAACGTGGTTCACTATTTGATTTGGTTCTGATTTTTATTGTTGTGGCTTATAATTTCAGAAGTAATAATAGTTTTAAAANAAAAAAAAAATCATGATGTTAATATTTATACAATTATTCTAAATCGAAAGTAAAACTTTTCATTTTATTTTTTTCTATTGAATTTTGCTATATTTCAAGTCCTCCTTGGTCCATTATTCATTATCAAGCTAAAAACAAATTGCATTTCACAACAAATAAAAACCTATTTGTATTTGCGTACGATATACAACATAATATAAACAACCCTTCGAAAGCAATACGTGAACATATCAAAGGTAACCTTGCTTATCTTACATGTATGTTAGATAGTTAAAATTGATTCAACTCTCTGATAATGTTTATTATTATTATCAGAATTTAGCCAAGTAAATAGTTGAATTTCACACTGGACATGATTACTTTGTTAAACTCCGTTTTTACCTAAAATGATTTAACTTTTAACTACATAATTTTAGGGAGCCCAGTCTATAGTTTGTGCTTTTCAGAAATCGGTAGCGGCAACGTGTTAAGTGAGTCGCTTTAATAAAATTTATGTTAGTTATGTTGTATTTACTAACTCATATCTGTTACGTAAGAGCCGGTGTTATGACCTTCACATGGTCAATGACATCTTCCCCAACAAGAAATAGTTTAGTAACTTTTAATAACATGTTTCATTTTAAATAATTCAAATTAAAATTGTCAATAACTACGGGAGACATACAGAGAAAAATAGACCCCCGGCACCGGGACTCGAATCACGGGACCTCCTAATAATCCGTACAGGTGCTCTTGCCAACTGTGCTATACAGGAGAATGATTTTTCTCTGTCGTAACCGATACAAATTCCCCGAATCCAAGCTTTCAATCTTATTCTACTAATCTAGAGAGCCAAATATTCACGGCAACAGAACTAGACCAAAAATTAACGCTTATAATTGTAAAGTACTCAATTAGTACCTGTACCTAGTACATCTATTAGAAATTTAATTTTATTATAGTAAAATCTATTAGTAATAGGAGGTCCAGTGGTTCGAGTCCCGGTACGGGGGGTCTATTTTTCTCTGAATGTCTCCCGTAGATATTGATAATTGTAATTTGAATTATTTAAAATTTAATCTTTCCGTAGTATGAAAACTACCAAAAACTTAAAAATTGAATGTAAAAAAACAATTTTCTGAGCATTTCAAAAGTGTGTTTGTATTTTTAATTCACACTTGAGTAAAAATAAATAGTTGGTTTAAAATAAAGTTCCCATATGCTCCAACAATCTTCTGTCAGAGGTACCGGTGCGGCGTACCATCACAAATCAAGCACTGGATTATACAAACTACAAACTAAACATGTCAGAGAGGGCTATAGAATGAGTTAAGGCACATTTGTCACTGTGGATTTTCACCTTGGATGATTAATCCTAAATCCAAAGTGATAAGTGTAAATTGCCTTTCACTTTCGTTTCTTCCAAAGAGTACATCCAAGATGAAAGATGGAAAGAACTATATCCCTTTCGTAATATGGATGTTTAACCCT
>KZ652057.1:0-11803 GCA_001010745.2 Gerris buenoi
TCCAGTTATACATAAACCCAAAGAGCCACGTGATGTCTAGTTATTTCATATTAATTGCATTAAAAAAAGAACAGAGATAATTAGTTATATTTAAAATGAATGAGTCTCGCACTGTCCAGTCATAACAAAACAGAAAGAGCTACGTGATGTCTAGTTATTTCTAAATAATTGCATTCAAAGAAAAAGAGCTGAGAGATAATTAGTTATACCTATTTAAAATGAATGACTCTCGCGCTGTCCAATTATAATAATTAAACAGAAAGAGTCACGTGATGTCTAGTAATTTATAAATAATTGAATTCAAAGAAAAAGAGCTGAGAGATAAATAGTTATACCTATTTAAAATGATTGAGTCTCGCGCTGTGCAATTATACTTATAAAAAAAGAGCCACGGGATGCCTAGTAATTTCTAAATAATATATCGATAAATAGATAAATACTGTTTAATAGAAAGTTTTAGGCCTTATCGATCACTAAAAACATATGGCATAATGGTACTCAATACTTCGCGTGCTGGAGGTCATAAGTTCAAATCTAGGTTTTTGCTCATCAATTTATGTTAGGAAGGTAAGGTAACACTTGGGAAAGGTCTTTTTTTAATGTAAGCGTTACAGACGTGGGGTGGGGGAAGGGTGATACTAAAGGATAAACCTCTGCTTTTTACGAAAAGTTGAATTTTAAAAATGCTTCTCCAGACTAAGTTAATAATTAGAGATTTTTTCAAATTATTTTATCCAAAGGTAGAGGATTTAGGAAACTCTCTAGCATTTAGATTTCAGATATTCCCTATAGTAAAATAGTTTTAATGTTATTAAACAGTAGTTATGAACCCATCGAATTAAAAAAGCACATTAAAAATAACACACTCTGAAGCGAAGTATTAAAATGTGGCTAGTAATTATATTATATTCTCATTTATTTTTATATTCAAATAAGTGTCAAACCCATTCATAGAAGAGATTAAAAAATAACTTGAATTTTAATTATAACTTAATGTGTACTTTTATAATTATTATTTTTATACATTGTTTCTTAATTATTAATTTTAGGTTGATTTGATTACATTGTGCAATGTTTCTTTTCATAGGCTAAAGAATCTTTTTTTCATAGGATTTTTCATACGAAAAATACATACCCGAAATTGTGGAATACAAAGAGTCATTTAATAAACCGTTCATAGTAAAATGCATTAGTAAAAAAGGCAAATCATCTTGAAAATGGTATATGCAAAGGGATCAAAAGCTCAAACACAACCTCAGAAGCGGCCTCCACCAAATATACTAAATTTAAAGATAAAGTTGTTTTAATGATCAACCACATTTATTTTAATAAACAAATGTTTCATTTGATTTTTTAGTCTTTAAATAGATGATATAATAACTAATCTAAAATGATTAACTTAATTTTACACATACATATTTTTACATTTTTTCTAAGCATAAAAATTAAGCTTGTTGGCACGGGCTTAACAGATCGTTTAAGAATATAATAAGATACAATTTACATTACTTAATAAGACTTTTAAACCATTTGTCTCTACCTCGACAATTTACTACTCCATTCATTAGTTCAAAAAAATTTAAAATTTACAGTGAATTTAAAAAAATCGGACCCCGGCGTCTCAGAACGTTACCAATTCCAAAATGGCGGCATATTAAGATGAAATATAGAAGTATGTATTATACAAATGTATAATTGTGCTGAATTTTAGTTCAATCAGCGAAATAGTTTTAAAATTATGTAGCGTTAGTTTTAAAATTCAAATGAGGATTTTTGATAACGGCGATAAACATAAAAACTAAATTCAGTGGACATGTTTGTCTTGTAAAGAGGTACAATAAGCAAAAATGGTTAATGGAACCACAATATGATTTTTTTTGGGGGCAACACAACTATATGTAAGGATTGACTTTTTGCACCAAGTTTCAACTCTCTAGCTTAAAAAACTATGGGAAATATGCGTGACACAGACAAACAGGCACACACACACAGAAAAACAGACATCCAGCTCAAAACCACTCAAATGGTCTTAAAAATTCCCAAAACAGATAATTCCTTTGGAATTTTGGTTTCGGATTTTTTGGGAGAAAACTATACTTTTCCTTTCAATGTAAGAAAAAGTAAAAACTACTAAATAAATCAATTTAGAGTAAGAATTAAAAAGGTTAAAAGCATTGTGAAAACTCATGAAGTCCTGAACAAAAGCATAAATGGTGCATTTTTTAAAATGGTGAAACGATATCCTAAAATCTCAATGAATATGTCTATTGCCTCTTTCACAAGCAACAAACACCCATAAGTATTACTGGTTATATACTTTTCTCGCTCAACTCCTTATCGGGGTTTTTTAAAAAAAAAAAACCAAAAAAGAATTCCGCCTAACAAGAAGGTTTTTAATCAACCGCTCACTTTCATACACGCAATATTCTTGCACTGCGTGAGATTGAGCGAAAGCTTTTCTTTCTATTTTTTTTCTTGGATCTAAAATTCAGTTATAAACTTATATCTAGAGAGAATATAACTCGAGAGATGAAACTAACCTGAGAGCACGATATCTTGTTTAGTTTTTCCTAGAGTGTTGTCTGCTTGACAGGTGTAATTGGCCAGGTCTTCTTGTTGCACGTTCCTGATAATCAAGCTGTTTCTTGACCCTCGTGAGTCCATCAGCCGTCTCTCCGTCGATTCCAACCTTAGCGTCCACCGGAACCATTTCACCTGAAACAAGCAAAACAAACTTTAAGAATATAAGCTAGTAACCAACAATGAGCTAATTATGACCTACCATAAAAATTTTAATAAAATCAGATGTGTAGTTTTTAAGATATGTTGGTTCACGAAAATTGAGCGAAACACAGACAGACACTCACGGAACTAAAAATGTTCAATGATGTCTAAAATGTTCAATGATTTCTGCCTTGGACCGAAGACATAAAACTTTTCGTTCTTTAGAACAATCACGTAACATCCGTTACCTTCGGTAAGCTCAGAAGCAAAAAACTAGCTTTTAATAAACAAACCATGTCAACGGAGTTGAAGTTCTAACAACGATTTAACCCGTTTTAAGCACGAACGCTTGGACGGATAAGGCTGCTTTACTCTGCACGTATGACCGAGCGAGGACGAGCCGAGCGTTTTTGTATTCACATTGCGCGCGAGACCGACGCCGATTGGCCAATTATCTACCAATCCCCGTTCTACTATTTACAAAGCGTTTTCGGCGGCAAAAAACGCTCGAATCAAATCGCCCCAAATCGCCTCGGGTCGGCTCTGTCTCGCTCGGCGTTTAATGTAAATAGCCCAATGCTGATACATGTATTTTTTTTCTTAAGCGGAATCGGCCTCGCTCGGTCTTGCGCGGTGTGAAAACCGCCTAACGCTGTCAAACAAACAGCTTTGGCCATTCTTTAGTCAAACTTATGGTCACACGCACCAAAGTTGCTATCAAAAACGAGACAAATTGACAGTTAAAACAAGCTCTTTACGCTCACTTCAATGAAACCATTACCACAGTAAACTCTGAACATAATCAGTTTATTGTAACTCATTGTTTTACTTACCTGTGACATCCACAAATCGAATTCCGTCAGAGGAAAGGGATTTATCGGACCGGAAATTGAAGGTACTGGAGAAGTGATATAACTGGCAGAGAATCTATAACAATGATTATATTTGAGGAGTCTCTGGCTCTACAGTTTATTGTCACAGAAGAACAAGGATTGTGTTCATTGAAGCCGAATATCCAGCTTTTGCCTCGTCAAGTCACAAGGCATTCTAGCTCAACGAGTGAGAAGCGTATCCTACAAATTACTACACAGATAAATAAACTAGCCATAACTCCAACTGAACATTTTTCATTTTTTTTTCATTTTTATGCAGTGGTATATGATGAATTGTGGCTAATGTTTTTCGCTTTTCTTCATCGACAAATAAACCTGAATTATGAAATAAAATATTAAAACAATGATTTGGCTGTTTTAAATTTTAGTCTTTAAAAATGTCGGTTATTGATAAATTACATAAAAAATCTTCTTTTTTTTATACCAACTAAAAGTAAGCAAACTGACACCAAGTAAGAAGAAAACAACGCCGGACTGTCGACCCTGCCAACTAGTTTCCTGCGCCTGCTTGGAGAAACCAGCCCTATGGTTTGCACAAATAAAAGTATTATTGGACGCTAAAGGAATCACCTGCAACCAAACTACAGTTTATAAGATTAGAGTTGGCACAATCAAAAGGCGGGAAAATTTTGAGGGAAACGCTTTTATTGGTCCCCCATGTTGAATGCAACTTCAAGAAAAAAAATGCTCTACTCTACCCCTGTTCCACAAAAAAAAATATAACATGGCAACACCGATTTTACCTTTTTATAACCCCAAAACTACCTTCACATTTGTTGTTTCCCGCCTTCGATTGTGCCAACTCTAATCGTATAGACTATAGTTATGCTTACGACTTGGGTTCGATTTCTACAGATAATTAGTCAGGTCAGTGATATAGTAACCTTGATGGACTGGGTCAACACCCAGCAACAGTGGTTCGGACGTAGTTATGGACGCCACCCGATTCCCGAAACAAGCACTGGAGGCAAGGACAGAAGGACGACACCCACGAGGAAAGAGGAGAGCAACTTGGCAGGACACCATTAAGAGCCTTATACTGAGGCGAGGCATGTCATGTCCTGGACTGACGCTTTGGTAGAAGCTAAGCACCGAGACCGGTGAAAGGCTTTCTGTCGCCGCCCTTCACCTTACGGTAGAAGGGTCGCCGACTAAATAAAGTAAAGTAGTGAGATAGTTAATAACCCGCCCCACTCTAACAAATAGGCAAATAGTAAGCAATTACAAAAAAGCTTATACGCTGCTATAGCGAGTCAGGTGAGGAGAGGCTTAAAAATTCATTTGGTAATATTAGTTCAGGTGACCGTAAACCATCTCTACTCCTAACTTACCTAAAATCTTTTCACTTGTTCAACTTCACATGTTAAAATTTGGACCACTTCTCGACTATCTAGAAATATGAAATTTGCACAGATTATGTATTTATGATGATAAGTTTGTGCTTATCATTTTACTGATATTATGTGGAAGCATTTGAGATGTAAATTAAGAATATAATTTGTGTATTAAGATTATTAAGAATATTTATGTATTAAGATTATTAAGGATATTTATGTATTAAGATTATTAAGAATATTTATGTATTAAGATTATTAAGAATATTTATGTATTAAGATTATTAAGAATATTTATGTATTAAGATTATTAAGAATATTTATGTATTAAGATTATTAAGAATATTTATGTATTAAGATTATTAAGAATATTTATGTATTAAGATTATTAAGAATATTTATGTATTAAGATTATTAAGAATATTTATGTATTAAGATTATTAAGAATATTTATGTATTAAGATTATTAAGAATATTTATGTATTAAGATTATTAAGAATATTTATGTATTAAGATTATTAAGAATATTTATGTATTAAGATTATTAAGAATATTTATGTATTAAGATTATTAAGAATATTTATGTATTAAGATTATTAAGAATATTTATGTATTAAGATTATTAAGAATATTTATGTATTAAGATTATTAAGAATATTTATGTATTAAGATTATTAAGAATATTTATGTATTAAGATTATTAAGAATATTTATGTATTAAGATTATTAAGAATATTTATGTATTAAGATTATTAAGAATATTTATGTATTAAGATTATTAAGAATATTTATGTATTAAGATTATTAAGAATATTTATGTATTAAGATTATTAAGAATATTTATGTATTAAGATTATTAAGAATATTTATGTATTAAGATTATTAAGAATATTTATGTATTAAGATTATTAAGAATATTTATGTATTAAGATTATTAAGAATATTTATGTATTAAGAATATTTGTATTTAAGGGCAAAATGGGGAGAAGGGAAGAAACATCGGGTGATGAATGTTTATTTCAGTGATAGTAAGAGAGTAAACAAGAAAATAGTGTCTGTTCGAGTGATATCATGGTTTTAAAAATGCTTTAAAGAAAAAGTAATAAAACGTCATTTATTGCTAAGAAGCAAAATAAAATTTATACTTTTCTCAGACCTGTTCCCTCATGAAGTAACTTCCATTTTAATACAAGTAAGTATTTTTTAACTTATATTGTGCAATAAGATGTTTTTTTTTAAAATGCAGTTTTTAATGAACCTTCACTAATATGGCGTTTCGTTAATCCGGTAATTTTCTGGTATTATATCTGCCAGATTACTAAAGGACTACTTATTAGAATTACAGTCATGCTTTATACAATTACCTCTAAATGAAAAGTATGATTTAAATGACACCGTTGTACCTAAAAATTAAAAGAATATTTGGTCCCAATTCTTAATGCTACAGCTAAACACAGTGTAATGTTAAATATTTTTATCTTCATGCTGTTTGAGACAAAGATATAATAATGACATATATTACGTACAACGATCTAATAAAGGAATAACCTAATGATTATGATGAAGATTAGAAAGACATAATATAATAAATAAATTCTTATTGTTGACTATCCTACAAAAAAACCATTTAAGAAGTTAATAAGCTAAAAAAATGAAATAGGTTTACAAATGTAATAATTCATAAATCTTTGTAGTTCTAATAATAATAAAAAACAAAGTGAAACTACAAAACATGGCTTAAATAATAATAAAAAAAATAAAAAAAACGCTAGTATTTATTTTCTCCTTTACTTTTTAGCTATAAACGACAGATTATTTATTTTTTTAAGAAAAAAATATAAATACTAAAAATAAAAAATTGTAAAAAGTATTTTTTTTTTTCCTTCAGTTTTCTCAATTCCTTCGATTCCCCCCCCCCCCCCCCCCCCCANAATAGTTTTAGCGAAGAAAAACAAACAAAAAATTGAAAATCCTGAGTTCAAATTATTGTTTCTTTTTTTTCGCTTACTTAATTTAGTATTAAAAAACTTAAATGTTTAAAAAAATAAAGAATATAACAATCACGGTTAGGGAATAATAATAATAACAAAAAAATAAAAAAAAAAATCAATTTGTTTTTCTGTAGAGAAAGCAGAGAAAAAGGAAAGAGCTAATTTGTGGAAACTAGAATAAGAAAGAGTTTTATTTTAATTTTTCTTTTTTTTTTGGCAGTAGGAAAGGCATGAGGTAGTAAATTTGGTAGTTTTTTTTCTCTCTCTCTTCCTTTATTTTGGCTCCTTGGAAGAAGTTAAAGGGGAAAGGAGGCAGGTTTAGTAACGCACTAGCAGCTATGAGATTTATGTACGGAAGGAAATTGTGGCGAGGGAAGGTCATCAAGACTTGCTGAAGCTAAGGGCCGAAGGGTTTCCACGGCTGGGTAATAAACAACTTTGCCTGCAGCTCCCGAACCCCAAGCTTACTGACCACATCTTAAACCGACATTCTCTTCAGCCAAGAACCCTACCGAGGCGGAGGAAAGGGGGAAAACTTTAAACGCTTCCAAACATTATACCAGGGCGCGTCCGACCGAAAACATAACACTTTAAAACTCTCATATGCGCTTATTTATCGTATTAATTCTAAATAAAGAATTTTTCTGAAAATGCTGAATTAACGAGGGTAGTAACACTTAATTCAATTTATTTACTCTCAAGCCTTTGTCAAATTAATTCTAATAAAGAATTTTTCTGAAAATGAGGAATTAACGGTTGTAGTAACACTTTATTCAACGTTTTCACTCTAAAACATTATGAAGTAACCGCAGAACCTTTAAGTTGGAAGTGTCAAGGGTTTCTCAATAATATGCTTTCTGAGTTCTCTGTCTTGTGAAATTTCTTTGTTTTAATTCTGATAAAGAATTTTTCCAAAAATGTGGAATTAACGGTTGTAGTTAAGAATACGAAGTACTTAACACCAAAATTCTTATTTCAGAAACCAATGATAAAAAAAGACTTCTCTTAAGGCCCCCATACACGATCAAACATTTTGCCAAAATGTTTGCGCAAACCAGCTGTCGGGGAAATTTAGTTAAAAATTGTTTGCCGCAAACATCAAGCAGCCCCCCATACACGGTCAAAATGTTTGCGCAAACATGATGTTTGCACAAACATTGTATTTGTTACAAAGAACATACACGCATACGTTGAATATTCTATAATATGGCCGTCATCTCAAAATCAAAATGCCCGATTGGTAAACCATTTATCAAAAGTTACTAATTTCATAAAAGGAAGCTGACTTCTAAATTTCAAGGTTCTAGTGCAATTGGTTTCGGAGATATCGTCTTGTAAAATTTTGTATATAAATGGCCGCCATCTTAAATCAAGATGACAGATTTTAAAAATATTTCTTAGCGAGCACCTAGGGGGTAAGAGGAACACACCTACAAAATTTCATGGTCATAGGCAGTAGTTTCAGAGATATCGTGATGTGTCAGTCAGTGAGTTGTATTTAAATTTTATGTATATAGATGGATATTAACCAATAGTGACAAGTGACAATCATAGCATAACTATAGAATTTTAGAAAAAAAAAATATTCCAAACTGTAAGTACAAAATATTTAATATCCAAAAGAACCATAAGTATATTTAACATAGACAAACCCTATAACAGAAATTTATTATTTTAGATTGACAATAGCCACGTAGAGGATAGAGTAATGTAAATTTTATTAGCAACAAAATGATGAAATAGTAATATTCTCGTCAGGTAGATAGAAAGCACTTTAATTATGTATTACCTATGTTATAAAATATAGCAAATTTACTGGAGTTACTGGTTGTTACTAAATGTGGTTTTCAGTTAGAAGATGACCCAAAGAGGGATCGAAATATTGCAAAAGTGAGTTTTTATTCAATACTTAAGTTTCTGGTCGTATTCATACTACAGAACGTTTAAATTTTAATTTAATTCAAATTATAATTACTATTTTCTAGGATATGTTGCGATTGACCATTATAGGTGTGAATAAATAACATTATGTCATTTTATCGAGACGTTTCGACCCTTCTTATTAAGGTCATCTTCAAAAAAAAAATTTAATATTATTAACTGAAATGAGTTTTCGGTTGTTGTGGAGTAGAAGTTAGAAATTTGTGTTTTTAATTAATAAAAAATTCATTCATTTGACTTTCTCTCATGGAGAAGAAAAATTGCTACAGTCGTTCAGTACCAAACAGCTCATTGTAAGTGTAAATGTTAAATTTAAATTGAGTTGTTATTAGCTGTTAACGTATGTTTTATATAATTCTATACTTTATATTACTTGTAAGTAAGACCTTATGTTTTATTAATTGTTGATATTGTTATTATAGAAATAAAAGATATGACTGAAGATGACCTTAATAAGAAGGGTCGAAACGTCTCGATAAAATGACATAATGTTATTTATTCACACCTATAATGGTCCATCACCCATAAACGTAAAGAATTACTATTTTCAACGGGAGACATACAGAGAAAAATAGACTTCAGCGCCGGGATTTGAACCACGGGCCTCCTTCATGAGATTTCATTTTGTGAGGCTCCTTTGTGGGGTTTTATTTTTTCCCTTTAGACCCTTTAATATACAAGGAACCAAACCAGACAACTTACTCTTATAACTTGATGGTCTGCTCACTAGAATTCCTGGGAAGGTAATAAATTCATGATTAAAATAGCTTAAAATATCGGCTTTCCTGAATTTGCTTTCATTCTTGGAATAATTTTGGACCATCCAAAACAACATTAAATCGTAAGCTTCCGCGACTTGAACAGAGTAGTAAAAATAGGTTGCTTCTCCAGTGAAATTTGCGTCTCAAAGGGTTTCAATTCTACCCTTTCATGACGCGGATTTCACTGCAAAATTAAGCTATTTATAACATTAAACTGTTTATAATATATTCTATTTCCTCCAAGCTTACAGAGGGTATTTCTTTCCTACAAAGGTAAAGAATACTTGTGATGATTCTGAATAACGAATTCGTTGTTCTCAGAAATCATAAATTCCTAGACAGTATTCAGCTTTAGTTATATAGCACATTACGCGTCTAGTGCGGAAAGTAGCATTTTGCATGCGAGTGTGGAGTTTACACCCGAGCGATAGCGAGGGGCGAGGGTAGTAAAACCACACGAGCAAAATGCCGTTTTCGCGCGAGTTGCGTACCGTACTTTATCGTTAGATTTTAATGATAAATACAGAAAAAAATAAACTTCCTGCATGCTTGTTCGTATTTTTCTTTTGATATTATAAAGATAGCATTAATTTATTAGTTGTATTTTATGCCGAATTAATTATCTCGGGAGGCATATTATTCTCCTTAAATTCGTCGAAATAACTTATATCACTCATTGTTTTTCACAAAAAAACTCAATATAAACAGTCATTTTTATTAAACAAACAGCAAATTACTTTTGTTAAATGTAAACAAACTCGCTAATAGTGCGTAAAGATTAAGAATTCTTCCTTTTTACCGCCCTAGGGCGGAAAAAAGAAAAATTCATCAGCGTTATGAGACGCGCATGCGCAATAAATACAAGTACGTAAAGAATCACTTTCTACGCATCTAAACAGAGATACAATGTTTACATTTCGTAACAATTGTAGATAAATGAACATTTTTGATCTCATGTCAAAAATATGACACAAAACAACAACTTTTTTTTGTAATAACAAATATTTACAATTACTAATACGATTTATATATCTATTTAGAAGAAAGGCTAGGCGCACACTGGAGACAAAGTAGTCTGCAGACTGTCTGCGGGCTGTCTCCTAGTGCAAAAGATAATCTTAAGCGGAAAAACTGTCGCCAAAAATGTCTATTTGAAGACCAACAAATCAAAACAAATATTTACTTCATTGGAATAAATGTAGTTTCCTTAGCTTAGGAATGTCAAAGCATTTCGAGGTGAGTCCTACGTGTCAGGACAGTACTCGATTATATAAATAATGTGAAATAGAAGTCACCCCATATTTGAAATGATAAAATAAATCAATTTACGAATATTATTCATATTTTATTTGTAAGAAAATTCAGTAAAATATATTTTAATTAGAATGAAGTTTACACAGTAAGCTTTAAAGTAAACGGGAGATTAAAAAAAGATTTAATATTAAAGAAAAAAAAAAAAAAAAAAAAAAAAAAAAAAAAAAATTTAAAATTAAAAAAAAAAAAAAAAAAAAAAAAAAAAAAAAAGCAAATTTTATACTATCTCATTTTCTCACGACATAAATATTTTAATTTTTATTTTTGATAACAGTAAGAAATTTAACATAAAGTGGTTTTTTTTGTTTTCTTTTTTTTTGACTGGAAAAAAAATTATAATAAATCTGAACTACAAATATAAATATTGAGCCTGCTGTATATGCCAGTTTTATATTTTTATTCTTTTACTCACAGATACTAAATTAAAATAAAAATCAAAAAAGGAAAAAAAAAAAATATATATATCGCAGAAACAAGTAAAATAAACTAAGGATTTAAAAAAAAAATATATATAATACAGGCAGAAAATAAGAGAAGGGAAATTGGGCTGGTTTTATGTTTTTGTCCTTAACAACCAAGAGCCAGGGGAGGAGGAGAATGAATTCTTCTTATTTCCTAAGATATTAATTTAAAAACATTTCACAGTGAACTTTCAAGAATAAATTTACTGCATTACGAAAATGGGTAGACTAAGTTAATGAAAAAAAAAATAAAATAAAATAATCAAAATATACATTTAAAAAAAATTACATCATGCAAAGACAAAAAAAAAAAAAAAAAAAAAAAAAAAAAAAAAAAAAAAAAAAAAAAAAAAAAAAAAAAAAAAAAAAAAAAAAAAAAAAAAA
>KZ652057.1:22890-40574 GCA_001010745.2 Gerris buenoi
CCCCCCCCCCCCCCCCCATAAATTAACAATTAAGAGCAGACGACGCCTATGACTTACAGTAAGATATTATACTGCATAACAACAAACAATCAGCAAACAAGCATCAGCATAGCATTTAAAACGAATACGTTCTAAAACAGTTGATGTGTAGCTGCTTTGTTGAATAAGTTGTTTTTTTCTTGTTACCTCTACGAATACTCCCCCCCCTCCCCCCGCAGTCTAAACCATCTTAAAATGTGCCCCCTCCTGACCTAGCCGCAGGCTACGCCACTGTTGACCATTTATGTCTGTCTCTCAGTCTGTATATATGTGTATGTAAACCTGTTTGGTACGTACACACCTTCCATTTGCTAGATACGGGAGTCTATGGAGGTCATCTTAAAGGGATAGAACAATCAGTCTCTCCACGTAAATTGAAATAACTTTAATGTCAAATCAGTTACTTTAATAAAAACATCCTTTCTTCTTCTCTATGACTCTCCCTCTCTCTCTATTTCTCTATCTCCATATCTCTTTCTCACTCTCCCTTATACATATACATATAAATGTACATAAATACTTATTAAAATACCACACTCTTTTTGCACGACTAAAAAAAAAGACATACCACCAAAAAGGAGACAAGGCAGAACAAAATGTTTAAATCAGATAAAAATCTTTTTACCTTCTTTCCTTCTTCCTCATCCTCATTTTTTAAACTAGCAAAAAACGTAAAAGAACCAAACGAAGCGAAAAACATTCAGGGGAGTGGGGAGGGTTTAAGCAAGTGAATAGGTGCATGTTCATGACATTATTTCATCTTGTGAATAAGATAATAAGTACTAAGATTAGTTTGTGTGGGAGAAAAAGAGATGAGAGAAAAAAGAGAAGTTATAGATACATCTAAAGAGGGAGAAATTCGCCGGCTTGGAGATAAGCAGAAGTAACTAAGCGTGAAAATTAGTTGGCACATCTCTATCTAACATCTTCACTGAGGAAGGATCTCTTCATGCCTCATAGCCTTCCTCACCGCTCACTCACTCTTCCTCAGATTAAGGCCAACCTAATGCAACTACTTTTATACAAAAATGTATAAAAAAAACTAGGGCACACATTTTTTAAATTCAGCTAAAAATTTCCATTATAAAATATATATAGCGTTTTTATTAAGTCGTGAAATTGTTCGTGTTCATTTATCTTTTCTATTTTACATAAAAATTAACATTGTGACTTCCATACGAATTATACTTTAACATAGATAATATGATATAGCTCTGGGGATCAGAAGTTATTTCCGTCACGCTAAAAGTTAGGATTTAACAGGAGGTTGATAGTTTCACATTTGTAGTACAATATTTTGACGGTTGAAAATTCAATAAACAACGCATGCAAAATGCGACACTTCTATTGTGCCAGAAAGTTATAATATAATAGGAGGTAGATTAGTTTTGTAATTATAGTAGTACTTTATTTCGCCGATAGAGGGCTGAATTTTCATTACTCTATATAACTTCTAAATTTTTATATAAAATAATATCCGCGGACAATAAAAGAGATGCAAACATTGACACTCTTAAATACCGTGCCAGGAAGTTTAATAAATGTTATAGAAGGTAGATTGGTTTTGTATTTATTGTAGAACTGCAATTCACCGATAGAGGGCCGAAGTTTACTTCAGCACTCTATATATTTTCTAAATATTATATAAAATGATATCCGCGGACCAAATGGTAATAAAATAGATTACGGCTTTATAATTTACAAAAAAATTTGTTTTATATTTTTCTTTTTTTTTCACCTTAACATCCCTCTACGGCACTCTTTTACTTTGTTATTCTTCTTCTTTGGGATGTTAGTCCCGATCAACTGCCAGGGATATTACAGGACAGGGTTATCCGGCCACTTTACTCATCTAATCAATGAGATCATTAGAGTGAAACATCTCACCTCTCTGGGATTCGAACACATAGCCGGGGTTTAGACCTTGGTTTCAGAGTCGAGAGTGTTAACCACTCGCCTACGCCGGCCCCTTTTACTTGGTTACCCACACCCACCTTTCTTTAGTTTGAAATTTAGATGAATTTGGTGGTTAATTTTGTGACATATTATTCAGAATATATCAAAACTAAGGGATGAAAACTGTGATATTCCTTTTTCTCAAAATACATTAAAAAAATACCCCTTAGGCTTAATACTTAATTAGTTTGTTACCAATCCTACTTTTCAACATTTTATGGATATCAATAAAGGTGGGTAAAGAAGTAAAAGAGTACCGAAAATTAAATAAAATTTAAATCTAGAGAACTAATTAGCAATCATAATATTATAGATGTGGTTTTAATTCGTACACTGAGTTCTATATTTTCTAAATTTCGTGATACTTCTGGCACAAATGTTGAACCCATTTTCATTTTATATCACAACAACAGTTTTCACAATCTATTATTGCATACCAAGGCCACTAATGAGACACCATTAGCAGGGAATTAGAAATAATCAGCACGGAACCCGAGTAAATAGCAGAAAATCCGGAGTGGAATCCAAGATTGTCAAAGCACTTCAGATTCACACAAGAATAAGTAGATAATGACGCCACTCTAATTAATGAATCATATTACACAAATTCAATCAGTTAATTTTTTAATTAGGAATTCATAAGTTTTTGGTAGTATTCATGCTACGGAAAGTTTACATTTTAAATTAAATCGAATTATAATTATTATTAACAATGGGAGATAGACAGAGAAAAAATAGACTCCAGCGCCGGGACTCGAAGCTTAATCCGAATTAAGTCCCGAGACTGGGTATTGTAATTGACAGAGGAAATTATTCTTCAGTGTAGCTTAGATGGAAAGAGCGCTAAACTGAAACTTTAGAGGCTCGTGGTTCGAGTCCCGGCGCTGTAGTCTATTTTTCTCTGTCTATCTCCCGTTGTTGATAATAATTATAATAATAATTTTATTTAATTTAAAAATTATACTTTCCGTAGTATGAATACTACGAAAAACCTAAAAATGAATTTGATTGTACAAGGTACAGGTACTAATTGGGTACTTTATAATTATAAACGATAATTCTCAGTCTAGTTCTACTGTAGTAAATGTTGACTTCTAGATTTGTGGAAAATTAAAAGCTTAAGGGACTAGGTATAGTAAATGACAGAGAAAATTATTCTTCAGTGTAGCTTAGTTGGAAAGAGCGCTAACTGGAAATTTAGAGGCCCGTGGTTTGAGTCCCGGTGCTAGAGTCTATTTATCTCTGTCCATCTCCCATTATTAATAATAATTATAATTTGATTTTCTTTCAATTAAGGTAAACAATAGTTTTATATTATGTGTGTAAGAATGATAGTTAAGCAATAGAACTGTACTATTTTAAGGTGACACTTCGCCATAATTGGAAAAAAAGGTCTGAATTAGGTAGAACCCGAATTCGGTGTGTTCATATGAAAGAGTGAGTAATAATTAAATTGCAACGGAATTAAGTTTTATCTTAATTTATATTTAGTCTTTATGAGTACCCAAATTTGAGAAAATATCAAGGTTTTTATAAAATTATTTTTATAATTAAATAATACTTATAATGTACCATTATTTCCAACCCTCTCCTCCTCCCTTCATCATCAAAATGAATAAACCCCTAAACATAAAAGAAATGGAAATCACTCAATTTTTGAGAGCAAGAAATACTATAATGAAGGGAGGGAATCTTATCATTGGTAGTGTTCTAAGAAATCAAACAAAGTTTTGTCAGAATGGAATAATGTTAGAAAGTCAAGTTTTTTTCCGAACTATAACTTTCCATACAGAACAATTTGCTGAAAACGAATTAAATTTTGCTGAAAGATGGCTAAAAGTATGAAAATAATGTATTGTCATCATGTTCTGAGCTATTCTAAAAGTTTCAAATGTCTAGCTACTCGGGAAACTAGTTAAAAATCGATTGAAAGATTTGTACTGGACAAACAAAAAAACAAGAAAGCAAGCTAATAAAAACGTACTAAAAAAAGAAAAGAAGATAATTCGTCAATCTTTTTTGTTGTAATTATATTTATTAAAGGTATAACGCTAAGTTTAATTTTAATAGGAGTATGTATGACAGGATTATAAATTAAGGAAGACCGCGAAACAAGAAATGTATAGAGAACATCTCATTTATTTTAATCCTTGTATATTTATGGATATGTCCAACAATATGGCATAAGCAAACTAATTGATTTTGGCAATAAATCGATGAAAAAGTAAAATGATCAATGAAATCCATAAATCCTCTTATATAACAATTTAGAAAATACCTAAAAAGAAAAAAAAAATACGAATAAAATTATAATGGTTGGGCCTTATTTTATCAGTAAGTCCTATCCAAATTATATAGATATATTTATACACAAACATTTTAATTGAAACGCCTCCCTTTTCCATTATGAACCTAAAATTGTTTTTTCCCTTTTTTTTTTTTTAGTACCTGTTCGAAATAATTCAATTCCTAACGCTAAAGGTGGTAAAAAATAATAATACAAAACACGGTTTTTTAAAGTTAAAAAAAGAATATAAAAACGCAATTTACTTGAAAAGACTTAAATGGGTTGAAAGCTGCGAGCTGATTGGCCAGTCGAGGCCAGGCCTTATGCTTAATTCTTTTATACAATAGATGCAAAAAATCTTTTTCTTAATTGGTCTAAAAGAAAAGGAAATAATTTTCTTTCTAGAACTGGAAATTAAAAACAAAAAATGTTTTAACAAAAGTAAAAGTGTGAAAGAAAAAAAGTTGAAATTAAAACGTTTAAGAATGCACATCACTATTGCAAAAATAAATTATAAATTGTTAAAAATTATTAGTAATAGTTGAAAATGGGTTTGGTCAAATGCTCTTTATGTCAGATATTACATTAAAATAATCTGAAATGCTTAGTATTAAAATAATTTTATTATTATTATTCAAACGGCAGAACATAATTCAATTATCCAAATAGTTTTGCTCTAACTAAATAGACTTTCAATTATTTAAAGTATATTTCTATTTTTAATCATTTTAAAAAACCAACTGAATAAATTCAATATGCACAGTATTCTACGTGCTCGAAGTGGTCTTGTCAATGAGGTTATTGAAACGGAAATGTTTTATTGTTCCGGATAAGTAGGGTTTCGGAAATATGGGGAATAATAATTCAATATTAATACCCTTCAAATATCAAACGTGGTAGCAAAAGGGAATGATAATTTCGGTCTAGGGTTGCTTTTATTTTCAATACCCAGAGCAGTCTCTCGGACTTATGACGTAGTTTCTGGAGCGTAGATAGTTATGAATAGTTAAATCTACTCGCAGGTATACTTTGAATATAAAACACTTGATATTTTAGACCAATTCAACACCATCATGGGAGAAGTACGTATTTCGTTATGAGACTTATTACTAAACCTAGAGCTAACCGAGGCACAAATGAAGTCGAAAGGCAGAGAAGGGTAGCACATTTTATTTGAGCCCTAGAAATAGACGAAACCAAACGAAATAAAACGCCGAAAAGGACAGAGAAGTACTGTGCCGCTCAATGCCAATAGTAGAAAGCGGACGAGTAGATTTATGTTTAGATATATGTTCAAATTTTCTGACAGACACACAGCCATACCGACCAACAGAAATGGAACCAAAAATGTTCACTGATGTATGAAATGGATTTTTTTAAATTGGAGACACAGAAAATTTTCGTTCTTAAAAACGACCATATAGCTTCCATTACCTTCGTTAAGCTTTAAAGCAATAGACAAAGTAGTTTGTTAATGTAGTTTGACCAAGTTAAAATAAAAATGTCCTCTTATGAAATATAAATGGGGTTAAACGACTTTAACAAATCCTACAATTTCTCTTCTGGTGCAATCTTCTGTACGACAGCTACATTACGAATGGCTTTAAGATTTAATATCATTTAAGATGTGTTAAATTAATAGGTTTAAGATTGAGTTGCTCAGTTTCTAGCAATCAACTTTCACAAAATTACAAAACATATTACAGAATATCCTGCAAAACAGAAGTACCGAAGGAAACTCGGCAACATTGATCGACCAAGGAAAGCAGTTATTCTGCTTAAACCCAACCCAGGTAAAAGCTAGGTCACAGTGTTAAAAGGGTCTCAAGGTACAAGCCAAGTAGAAAAACAGTCTAAGCATGCGCACAAAGGGTCACTTCAGGTTAGCCACCTATAATTGCCCATTACTCCAAGGGCTAACGACACCCTCGACCCTTCCAGGCAATGTTACCAACCACTGTTCCCTTTTCCTCTTCTTATTCTTCATAGATATATCTTTTTCCCAACACATACTGCTTTAATTACGGAATTCTCACCTTCAGGCTCTCAGCTTGAAATACAGTTTACAACACGACTTCCATCTACTATATTAACTTACTTTTCTACTCTGTGTTAATTTTTCCCAGCCTCTCCCTAGGTTACACTTTTATTTCTCTTTTCAAAATGAGAAAAGCAAAAAACAAGGGAAGGCATAATATAATATACCATCCTATTTCGCTCTGACTTTGTTAAAATTTATAAAAATAAACTAACTGAAACTATTTTTTGTTAAACTAACGTTAAGTTTAATTCGGACCTTAAAAATAATTATAAATTAAGATGTAATCTTCGTGTGCCTACACATTGGCAAAGTAAATGAAGAGTAAGATTTTATCAATCTAAACAATATAAACTAGATTTCGGTAAAATGCCAAACACTATCAACCAAAATTTCACCAATCATTTCTTCTACTTCATATAAAAACACTGATTCATGGATGTTATTGGAACTTTCAATGTTTTTGTTTTTCCATGAAGTGGAGAAAATTAGGATACATCTGTCTAATTGATGTAATATTTATATCAAGGTGTGAAATTATGAAACATTTATCTCTCTTTTGATCATCATTTGGTTTGCTAGAAGGTCTAATGTAATTTTATAAAAAAAATTAAGAACTACTTATCGGAGAAATATTGAACTATAAAGAAAAACCTATCGACCTCCTGTTATTTTACTAAATTCCGGTTTTTTTGTCCCCCAGGGCTAAAACATATTCATGCTAAAAACTTAAATTTGAAAGTTAAAGATCAAAAATAATTATTTACCTGTTTAAATTTTTTTCCGATAATAAAGGTTGGAAGATCAAATAACAATAAGGGAATTCATGAGAAGCCGAGTGATGTCAAACTTAGAAAAAACTGATGACTTTTTCGGTGTTTGTTTCTAAATGAGAATCAATATTCACAGCATAAATATGACGACCAAAGCCTTCCTTTTAAATCTTAAACAAGGAAGAACAAATCTCTAATCTTATACCTTCCGCATTAAGCTTGTGGTTGTAGAAGTTATTATATGTTCTTCTTATGTAAAATCTAACCTTAATAAACACATGTTTCAAACACATTCCATATTATGTAATAAAAAATTGTTAATAAATCGTACAAATAGTATCATATCTAATATCTAACTTCTTCATATAAAATGGAATAATTTGAACTATGAGAAAAACACCTAAAGGTAATAAAATAATTGAGAGATAGATAGAAAATAAAATCTTTCTATTGTTAACAGCCTATGAAAGTCGACTCGTAAAAATCGAGATATAAAACATACGCGCACCTAAATAAAAAAAAAATTGTTATTATTTTTTTCTCGTCTCAAGAGTCATGAAAAGAATTCCGAAGAAATATTGCGGAGAACTGGAGGAGGTATTGTGGGTGAGCTATTGAGGACATTCTTTTTACCCTTACTATTTTCTCTCCATCACTGTTCAGGAGATGAATTTTCATCACTGCATTCCAGGAGGGGATTCGAGGAGATATATCCAAGAGAGGGGCACCGGATTTTCTCGCTGCCAATAACTTCCCTACGAAAAAAAGAGGAAAAATCGTCCACATGTTAAAACTAAAACGATGAGTGGATGAGATAAGGGAAAAGAAAAAAAGCTGTCTTCCATTGCTCGAGCTCGAGCATTAGACAAAGGTGGAGTGATATAGTCGCGTGGTTTCTGGTCACCCCGACGTGATAAAGGAATCGCATGCAACCTCCACTGAGGGATATTAAATTCTCAGCACTGACGATGGAAAAATAATATTGGAAATAACACGATTTAAAAAAAATATCGCTTAGACAAATCAGATGGACAGTCTTAGTTAAATATTTCAATAAACATTTTTAAAATTAATTTGATCATCGAATTGAAGGTAAAACTGACTGCTAATTATTATAGCATTTAGCTTCACATAGACTGACAGAAACGAAACTAAATTTTATTATTTTGTTCAGAAAGGCCTAAAACGTAAAATGTAAGAGGAAATTTTGATTTTGGAGGGAAATTTTTTACCTCCCAAAAGTGAACACAATGCTTCTCCTTCCATGGTAGACTCAAAACAGTAAGGTCATTGTTTCAACTGCTCTGTTCGACAAATCTTTCTCATATAACGAGTGTAATGATTTATAGTGGAATGAATTATAATATAAATATGCTAATTAGTGTACAACATAGCTTACTCGCGTCCTAACACGTTCTTTAATAATAATTATGTTAAGCTTTTACAACCAATTATGGTCTAATTAATTTAATGTTCTCCCTTTTATGCTTCCGAGCTTACCGAAAGTAACTGAAGTAATCTGATCGTCCTGAAGAACGAAATCATTGTTATTTAATCGTTTTCAACAATGCCAGACAGATCCGTTCCAGACATCCATTCATAAAGTTGAAACTTATATGAGACCAACAATCGGCTAATTATATGACCTACCATCCAAATTTCATTAAAATCGGACAAGTACTTTTTAAGATATGTTGGTTCGCAAAAATTGAGAGATAAACAGACACAAAACCAATAATGTTCCTTGATGTCTGAAATTGATTTCTGTCTTGAAATTTGTGTAATCGGATTCATAAAAAATGTTCGTTCGTCAAAAACGATCACATAGCCTCTGTTACTTTTCGGTAAGCTCGGAAGCAAAATTACACGATAGGTCTCGTGAAAGTTTTTATATAATTTTTTATGTAACAGGTGTTTGTCCATACATAGAGCCGTTTCGATTTCCATCAAGGTCACATCTATTATTAATCGTCACATAAATATTTAATACATCGACACATTGATATTTTTAATATATCGACAGTAGTATGAATAAAATAGGAGATTTTAAATCAAAATTCGTTCATTCATGAAACTTTGTTCATGATTTCATCTTTGCAGTAGATTTGATTATCTGAAGACACTTCTATTTTCATTCAGCAACTTTCATTCAGTTTGATAAAATACGTAAAAAGGACATTTACTTGACTAATTTTATTAAATATTTTTGTTAGTTCATTAGAAATTAAAATTAATAGCAGACTAGTTAACCTTAAAGATAAATTATCACTAGGTAAAAAATAGTAAACTTTTCGTAGCCGGCCAAATGAATTGATTATTCGTTTTATTTTTACTTATTATAGTCAGATAAATAATTTAAAGAAATAAAAAAAGTCTAATCCAGTAAAGTAAAATATTTTTTACAGTTATTCCGAATGAAATTTATTTGATAATAAATCTTTAATATGAAATGTTTCCTTTATTAGATAGCTCAGTTGAGAACAATAGCATGTCATGCTTTATCATTGGTAGCCAATAATCATTTTTTAAAACAAAGATAAAAATGTATATGATATTTTTATCGTTGCTATATCTAATTCGAACATTTATATCTGAACTAGAAATACAAAAATAATCTTATTTCAGAGTTATGAACATTGAAATTAGATTCGTAGTGTTAAAAAATTATATTAAAATTGGGTTCACACTAACAGCATTTTTTTTTTTTTTTTTTTTTTTTTTTTTTTTTTTATTCATAACTGAAAAATACAAAACAAGACCATTTCCAAGAGTGAAGAGTAGGAATTAAAGTTTTGATAATTTGTTTTTAGCTCCGAGTCCCAGTTTTAGTAATAGTTTAAAGTCGCGAAGAGTTTTGATTACAGTAATGCGATGTGGTAGTTTTGAAGACGGTCTGGAAGGGGTGGTAGAAAGGGCTTTCCAAGTGAATGCATAAATGTTGTGGGGGCGGGATTCACAACTCTATCTAATATTAGTTTGTTGTCCGAAACCCCCTCTTATTCCATAATTGGTTAACTCAAGAAGACTGAGAGGAAGGGGCAAGTTTAATCAGGATTGTGAAGGTCGATTGAGGAGGTTTCAAGGGGTTTTAGTTATGAAAGCGACGGTGACGGTCTTTCTCAGGGCTAAAGGGGATATAAGAGATTGTTTTCCAAGAGTGTAAGAGAGAGAGAGAAAGAGGATTTTAAAGGGCGGGCTAGCCGAAGTTAGAAGGCCCTGAAAACCCAGAGGAACTTAAGCCGAAGGGATCTGTAAAGGAGAAAAATACTTTGATGTAAAAGGCTACTCCCTTGAAAATTGTTCCACCCCTATTATCTTCCTAGCGTCCAAAGAGGTCCTTACTCATTAACAGCGTAGAAGAAAGGATACCTAGGTAGTTACTTCCGTCGTCGCCTCATATACAAACAGCGAAGGTTAAGTGGAACGGTTCAGGCCGAAACTTCACTAAACGAGCCACTCGGTAGATATAATGAGAGGAGTCTGAACCGGGAGTTTCTTCAACCGTCTCAGAAATTTAAAAACTAAGCTGCTTCTCTTCTCGTTAAATACTTCACCTACTGAAGACAATGTTTAACAACTTGAAACTAAATAATGTACAAGCCCAATTGTTAGGCTCCGATGCATAATCCGAACAACTAGTGTGTAAAATAAGTATGATGTAATGGCCAAAGTAAAGGACGCGAAAAATTTCTCGATCTTCTTTGTGTATTATTCAATTCATCCCTTTGATTAAAAAGTCTTCTCTTTATTTGGTCTTTAGGGTTTATTAGTAAATAAAAAAACAACTATTTTTTAATTGTAATATTTTTAATTTAAATCAAATTATAATTATTATTATCAATTGGAGACAGACAGAGAAAAAATAGACTCCAGCGCCGGGACTTGAACCTTGGAGCTCTATATTTCCAGTATAGCGCTCTATAGAGGCCCGTGGTTCAATTCCCGGCGCTGGAGTCTATATTTCTCTGTCTGTCTTCCATTGTTAATACTCGTAATAATTATAATTTCATTTAAATTAAAAATTTAAACTTTCCGTAGTATGAATACTACCTAAAACTTAAAAATGAAATTTATATTTTATAAAAAAAGAAGCTATATTTCGCCCAAATCTGGGCATCATCAGGCCTAAAAACAACAAAAACATATATGTATATAATATTTATTTTAACAATTTGTAGTAATTGCTAATTTCCATTAAGTTTATAATAAATTTTTGATACCTACAACAGTCTTATTTATAATATTATCTATTGCATTGTTATTTCTTCTGATGCATCTTCTACTTAGCTCAAATTGACCAGTTATATCAAGTTGTGTATACTTAGTTGTAATTTTTTACTTACTGAAAAAAATACTTGAATTTTGCGTGATTACAATTTTCTTAACAATAAGGATTTTTCAAATCAATTAGCAACATTTATATTTCCTTCGCTATATATGACTTTCACGTAATAGTATCTATAGCCAGGGTCCGAGCTTCTTACTTAAATTAAACACAGCGATGATTGGTTAAAATGACTAATGCAATTACATATTTTTTTGGGTATTATTGTAGTTCATTTTGTAATTCTTTCCAAGTTCAAATTTAACTAAAATCAGTGATTTTTCCAATTAAAATTATTGCACTTTGTTGAATAATCTAATTAAACTATTCTATCAATATTATCAGTCAGAGAGAATAAAGTATCAAAGTGTCTAAAACGTCCAAACACGTAGTCTTTGATAACCTAGAGAGCTCTTGGCTACTTCTCCGAAGGACTATTTAGTAATATAATTTAAGAGCAGTGTCTACCAACTTCTAATTCAAATTTAAATGGGTTTCCCTTAAACTAAACGGATCTTTAGAGAAATCGGGAATATGCCTTCCAATGCACCTATCAGAGTGTTAATTGAGTCGAATCACCTATTACTATTATAGTGCAGATATTTATTTAAATGAATAACCTTTATTGACGGACTAGACATTTTATCTAACTTTAAGCGTAGCTCCACATCCCACATCTAATCGCAAAATCAAGTCACCAACAGGTTTGATAATTTATATTTTTACTTTTCCTCACTACTTATAGTAGGAAAAGTATTGTTTTTACCAAAAACATTTTTTTTTCGAGATTTCAACGGATTATCCGTTTTAGGTGTTTTTAAGACCTTTTGAAAGGTTTTCAGCATGACGTATGTATGTGTGTGTGTTATTATCGTAGCGCCCAAGGCATTTAACCTAGAGAGTTGAAACTTGACAGAAAAATCATTCCTTACCTGTTGTGGTGTAGCCCGGAAAATCAACTTTTTCGGCCATCTTGAACCCAGTTTGCTGAGTCAGCAAAAATTAAAAAAAAAATCGTAATAAATCGAAAATGGTCCTTATCGAGTTGAATTTTGGCGCGAATGTACCTTTCTGTATGACAAACGAGCCCCTCAAATATTCATTTTTCATTTTGATTTTGGCCGTCATTTTGAAGATATCAATTTTTGAATTTTTAAACTTTGGCGGTTTATAATACCGAAAGTATATATGTATAGGTTTTTGACTTATAGCATATCGTTGGAACCGGCAAAAAAATTAAGGAACAAATATAAAAAACCGATGAAATTTCATTCATTAATTTAAAAGTTATAAGGGAATATAATTATTTATTAGTGCGATAATTTTGATGACGTCAATGTTTGTTTACATCTGTCAAAATACCGCCAAACTTCAAATAATAAAATAAAATATAGGTATTAAAAATAAGGTGTTTTCTTTAAGAATGATAATAAATCAATTAGTTTAGAACGGTCACCCATCCAAGTGTGGAAAATTTCCGAGGTACACCGTACCCGATTTTTTATAGAGATAATTCTTTACTATCAGCCAAGTGTTATGAGAAATTATCCCTGCTCAGTCAGGGCGCTTGGGCTGGATGCTAGTAGGTAAAATATTTTTGGAAAAACAAGTGAACGCCCCCTTATCTTAATATTTAAAGGGCATAAAAAGGAGAAACCCTGAAAGGAATAAGTAAATTTCCAAAGAATTTAAAATAAAAATATAAATTACCGAAGAAACTAAAGTTCACTAAATGATCTTTAGTTAAGGTTAAATAGGGTTAAATCCTCTCTGGTAAAATTAAACATCTGAAAGGTTAAATTTTAACCTATGAAATGTATATAATGGTTAGATTTCTGTATAAAAGTTAGAAATAAACTGAGACATTTCAAGGTCAAATTAATAAAACCCACACATGACTTACAAATGCCACTAAATTGACACTAAAATGTCAATTTCTCCCAAACCGCTTGTCCGATTGTGCTCAAAAAGTATAGATACAATCTACAATATAGGACGCCTATATACCCCAAAGGAAATTGAAATGTAATAAAGCCAACTGAAGTTATCGTCAACAGACCGACTTCGTGCTTAAGTGATTGTAGCTCCGAAACGTCGTGAGCTACGATGGGTTTGCGCCACCAGTTTTTCCGACAAAAGTTCTAAAACATGCCGAAAACCGCGCCTCAATACGATGTCTTGAAGCGATGTTATAAAGGTTTCAATTTTTGAACGAACGTACGTACGAACGAAGGTACGAAGTACGTACGTACATACATAAATACGCACAGACATATATGTAATGTATATGAAACGGATTTCAACGATATTCCCGGGTTCGTATGGCCTTCACAGAGATCTCGGAATCACATTTTGGAGGGTATCACCATACTTCCATTCATGTAGTAATTAAATACTTCGTTTCCATGATGTTTAAATGCAGATTGAATCCTGATTTGGGAATTAACAGGTTAGGTGTTTCCATGAGTGGAAAAACCAACCAATTCATAGTAATAAATAATTTTGTAACCTTCACTAAGTGTGAAGCGAGTGTGTTCAGCGTGAGTTCAGTGTGAGCGCCTGGTAAAAGAAAATTTATATTCAAATTTCTAGGAATCTCATGTGGGCCTTAAAATAAAAAATATCATACACAAAATGACAAAAAAGAACCTGAATTATTTCACATCAATTGGCGTGAGATCTATTCCGTAGAAATAGGTAGGTAGGTATATAAAAAAAAGTAGTTATATGTTATTCAGATAGATAACTTATTTTAGATAATGGATAGATAAATTATATAGGTAATACTAAAACATAGGCCTATTGATATAGGCTCTACTAAAACATTTTCCAAGGGCTTCGAAATCGTTTGTACAGTTATGATGATCACTGAATAACAAAATCTACGGACTAAATCGCACAGGTTTAAAAATGAACCAAAACACACATATATTCACAGTAATGACAATAAAAAATTTAATACCAAAAATAAAACGTCTCAATATGAAAAGAGAACTTTCCGTGTAGTCTGGTGCCTAATCTCTGATAATCCCATGGATTTAAACCTTCCCAAGATTCAGTATTATTTTCTCCAACATTATCATAATTGAAAAACAAGTATTAACTGGTTCTAGGGATTTTGCATAATATATTCTAAATCTGGATAATCTTTATTAAGCTTCTCCAAGGTTTAATTATTGCTATTTATTCAACAGATTCAATCCATAATTATTTTAAATTTGTCAAAATTATTATTTGAAATTTGCCAACATTTATTAACTCTTAAAAATTGAATGTACATCTAAAATATCACAGGGAAGTACTTGCCCCAAGTACTTTTTAGGGTTTTGTAGATGAATTAGCACACCCGTTATGTAATTATGATTTTTTCGTCTTCGATCCAAAAGGTTCCGGGTTCGATCCCCCGGGGGTCACAATGTTTTTTATCGGTATTAACGACAAGATAATTTTTTTTTTATGAAATTTTCATCGCCCCATCATAAGGTATAACTATGAATTATTTCAAAATTTTAGGTCCAGCCATTATATAAAGTTTGGGGGGGGGGAATGTTTTTTTGGGTATATTTTGACTTATAAAAACATTAAAGAATAAAAAATTTAAAAAAGCAAATATATATTTGTGTCCTACTCTTCAGCAGCTTTCATTTGATACCCAACTCAAAATTTTAAAAAAATAAAATTTTGGGCGCACCCCAAATTTTTGCGCACAAAATTGACAATTTTTAAAATCTTTGAATGAACTCCCGGAAATATCATCGCCCTAATATAAGGTATTAGCATGAATTATTTCGAAATTTTAGCACCAGCCGATCTATAGTGGTTGGGGGGGGGGAAATTTTTTTTGGGTATATTTTGATTTTTTCCCCCTATAAGGAATGCAAAATTTGAAAAAGCATATATATATTTGTGTCCTACTCTTCAGCAGCTTTCATTTGATACCCAACTCAAAATTTTAAAAAAATAAAATTTTGGGCGCACTTCACTATTTCGCGCCCAAAATTGACAATTTTTAAAAATTTGGGATCAACTCCCGGAATTTTCATCGCCCAACAATAAGGCATTAGCATGAATTATTTCGAAATTTTAGCACCAGCCAATCTATAGTGGTTGGGGGGGGGGAAATTTTTTTTGGGTATATTTTGATTTTTTTCCCCTATAAGGAATGCAAAATTTAAAAAAGCATATATATATTTGTGTTCTACTCTTCAGCAGCTTTCATTTGATACCCCACTCAAAAAATTAAAAATATGTAAATTTTTGAGTCTACCACATTTTTTTGAATTGCGCATGCGCAAATCTAATTATGAACTTCTGTATATTTTTCCTGTGATTGGGTCAAAAAGTTGCACCAGTGTTTTAAATTTCAGCTTTTTAGCTTTAACGGTTCGGGCTCTATGAACCAAAGAGCGACGGACGGACGGACACATCACCCTCGGTATAAGGGTTTTGAGAAGTATTTACAAAACCCTAAAAAGGTAATACATTACCGTTAAGTTTTGTTGAAAATGTTTGTTCAAAACTATTTGCAGAAGACTTATACTCTGCCACAAAAGGCGTCTATATTCAGCCACCAAAGCCTTATAATGGTCTCTACTTAGTAACCAAAGCCCTATAATGGTCTATACTCGATCACCAAAGCCCTATAATGGTCTATACTTGGTCACCAAAGCCCTACAACGGTCATTACTCGGCCACCAAAGCCCTATGATGGTCTATACTAGGTCACCAAAGCCCTAAGAAATTATTAAAGACATATTTTTAACAGTTTAGTAAACGATTTGACTTCTATTCCTACCTGCCTCCATAAAAGTGATGTTCCGCAGCAAAGACGGTTACAACAGAAATTTTCTAGGTATGTTAATTGTTGAGGTCAAGAAGGGTACAATAAAACCAATTGTGGCAAATTTAAAAGAAATAAAAAAAGCAGAAAATAAGTTTAAAGAAAAATCAATTTAATGTAATAATGGTTCTAAAGAAATAAAAAGATAACAACGAAGCAAAGATATAAACGAATCAGTTAAATAAATGAATTGAAAAAAAGAAGATTTGACAAAAGCTAAAGAAAAAGTAAAATGGTAAAACAGTTTAAAGAAAATAAATTAAAAACTTGAAGTAAAGGCAGGAAAACAAACTCGAGAGATGTGAGAAAGCCTAAATACAAGCAAAAGAAGGAAATAGAAAATGCTGGTTTTCAGGTTCATTTATACTGGACCTTTCTCCGCTCCTTATTCATCTGGGACGAAAAGCAAGGTAACGACATTGGTACCAGGAGGACAATCACTTCGACTCGAATCGTCATCTCGACGAACAGGAAAAAACTCCCCGCTGATAATAGAGCTGAAAATAAGATCCTCGGACTTCTTTCTTTCTTCTGCCTCCTCATTTTTCCTTAGCTCATGTCTATAGAAGAAGAGTAGAAAAAACAAGTTTTTTTTCGGCAGAAAAACTTTGAAGAGGGTTTCAGCCGAGTTGGCTTTTGGCATTGAGGAATCAAGTTTATGTCATGCACAATAATTCTTCTTTCTTACCTATCTTCGTCCTTCAAAAACTTTATTTCTTAACCCAACTTTTTTTTCTTCTTCTCTTGACCTAGCTTCTTTTTTAGTTTTATTGTACATACGCATGGGGGTTACGGGTAACGTGTATTTTTGTTTGCTTCTTTGTTTCTCCTGTGCTATCAATATGATTTTATACGGTGTAATTTATCAATTTTTATTATTACAGGTCTTATATTACTTTGCATTGTAAGTTTCATCGCAAATTTCCGTTACCCCAATTTTGAACCACTTCCAGTCTTTCAATCTGCCCCAAATTTTGCAAAAAGAAACAACTAAGGTTAAGAATACAGAAACAAAAAAAATAAAATAAAATAAAATAAAATAAGACCAGTTTTCAAAAATTGTATTTTTATATTAATTATTAATTATTCTTATAAATACTTGGCCTTTTTATTACCAGCTTTTATTTAACTTGCAATACTTGTATATATTGCATATATATATAAGCAATGTAATACCGTGTTTGCACACTGCAATAGGCTAAACCATATGTGAGAGACACCAAGGGATGTGCCACGCAAGCGTGACACATAGGAACTGTTCCAACACCAGACAAACGTCACAAAGATGTTGGCTCGGCAAAACGCCATGTCCTGCATCGTTTCGTCGCTACCGACTCATCAGGGGCCCGACGATGCCCACCCAACTCTGGACCTATACCATATCAAGAAAATCATATATAGGACTTATCAGAGACGAGCGTGCTCTC
>KZ652057.1:61460-74260 GCA_001010745.2 Gerris buenoi
AAAACAAAAACAAGCCTGAATTTGGTCCACTATCATAATTTTTTTTCAGGTTCCGTTTTCACCTCACCAAAAAGAAAAAAAATCGTCTTACAAGTTACAAGTACATTTTGGTAGTAAATTGGTTAAATCTCGATGCTTCTATCTTAGTGAGAGTGAGTGCTGAAATCTTCAGAGAATATCCTAGCTATTCAGGCGAAATTCACAAACTAATGCTTGCATCTCATTTACAGCTTCTCACGCATCAGCATTCACAGCTTCATTTCATCTTCTGCAAGGCCCGTGTCTCTTGAATGATTCCTTATCATTTTTGTCTATCCAGAACCAATTCTCCAGGCTACAACTCCGAGAGTCTGTAGGTCCTCCCTGATATTGTCAAGCCATCCGCTTCTAGGTCTTCCAATTGCTTTTACTTTCTACTTCTCATTCCTTAGTTCTTATTACACGACCTAGTCATCATATGTTCGAGTTTGTTATAAACCTGATACCTGATCATGGCTGTCTTCATGACCGAGATAATTATCTACTTCATATTGATCCGAATTCTCAAACCATGTTCCTCGCTTACACATCCTTGTAATTTTCTCATTATTCTTCTTTGGAAGACTCCGCGCTCCATCTTCTCTCGAGATGTAGACTTGCGTACTACATCTTCTCTCGAGATGTAGACTTGCGTACTAAATCTTCTCTGAAGATGTAGACTTGCGTACTACATCTTCTCTCGAGATGTAGACTTGCGTACTACATCTTCTCTCGAGATGCAGACTTGCGTACTACATCTTGTCTGGAGATGTAGACTTGCGTACTACATCTTGTCTGGAGATGTAGACTTGCGTACTACATCTTCTCTCAAGATGTAGACTTGCGTACTAAATCTTCTCTGAAGATGTAGACTTGCGTACTACATCTTCTCTCGAGATGTAGACTTGCGTACTAAATCTTCTCTGGAGATGTAGACTTGCGCACTACATCTTCTCTCGAGATGTAGACTTGCGTACTAAATCTTCTCTGAAGATGTAGACTTGCGTACTACATATTCTCTGGAGATGTAGACTTGCGCACTACATCTTCTCTCGAGATGTAGACTTGCGTACTACATCTTCTCTCGAGATGTAGACTCCGCGCTCCATCTTCTCTCGAGATGTAGACTCCGCGCTCCATCTTCTCTCGAGATGTAGACTCCGCGCTCCATCTTCTCTCGAGATGTAGACTCACGTACTACATCTTCTCTACAAGGCAAAACCCACGTTCCAGATCTATAAGATACTACTAGCCTTATAAGCAAGTTGTAAAGCATTAGATTTGATATTCTGGACAGTACAATGGAATAAAAAGTTGTACATTACCATAATATTCTCAATTTCTTGATTGTATTTTTCGGCTTAATTCCTTTAATTGTTTCTCTTAGGCTATTTCGGACACATAATAGGTGAAAATGCCGATGTAGGTTTAGGAGTGCTTAGCGTCGTTTAAGAACTTTTTACTTACAATTAGCGTAGAATTGTGGAGAAACTCTCCGGCGTGGCTAAATTGGTAAAGCATTGGACTCAAAATTGGGTTCAAACCCCAGCGGCGGAATTAATTTTTCTCCGTTACGGCTCCCAAAAGTAGCATTAAGTAGCTCCCTAAGTAGTATTAGATGTCTTCTAAATATTTTAATTTGGGTTCTAGATTATGTATGGATTATATATATCACATAAAATGACTTGTTATTACCTATATATAATTCTCCAGTACAGGGATTAATTATTAAATCTATACGTCACTACTCTATACTAATAAAATAATATCTATATATTAATATTAAGGACTAAACAATGCAGGTATAATATTATATAAAACTGGATCTTTTAATATTATCGGGTAAAACTCTTGAATAACAACTAATGTTGGCTGCACTGACATAGCCCGATCGTTTTTCTCAGTTGAGGATTTCATGTTTTGTTTTATATTTTAAATACGGGCTCTGTTGAAGTTGAAAAGGTTTAAAGTCATTAATCACCGTTCACTCGATTAGTTCCACATGTAATTTATTTTGCACATCCCTAAGGGGGTTTGTCGAAGGGGAGGAGCTGTGTTTGAATCCGAGCTTAAATAGTCTAATTTAGCATTTTACTCCACACTCCATTAGAACCGCTTTGTCCATTCATTATTAAAAATTAATTATTAAAACAGGAATAAAGTATTTGAATCCATCCGATGTAAATATTGTAATAATCGACACAAAATTCCCCACTCATGTTTGAATTTAAAAGATTATTGCGTTTTAATTGTTCCGGAGTCTTAAATTTGAATGGTATTAAATGACAATTTTATAAAGACTATATTTTGAGCTTTTAATCACCCGAAGTGAATTTATGATGGAATACCTACACAGCAAAACCACTCACTCATCACTTTCCACAAATCCTACCGCTTCCCGAATGGGTAAAAGGTTTAAATTCGGTTAATAAGAGGTATTACGGTTAATATTATGGTTAATAAGCGGTATTACGGTAAAAATTATGGTTAATGAGGTATTACGGTTAATAATATGGTTAATAATATGGTTAATAAGAGGCATTACTGTTAATATTATGGTTAATAAGAGGTATTACGGTTAATATTATGGTTAATAAGAGGTATTAGGGTCAATATTATGGTTAATAAAAGGTAAAGGTTAATATTATGGTTAATAAGAGGTATTAGGTTTAATATTAAGGTTCATAAGCGGTATTACGGTTAAAACTATGGTTAATAAGAGATATTACGGTGAAATAAAGGTTAAATAAATAAATAAAGGTAATACCAATACAGCGTTATCGAGTAACACCTTAGCCATTAATTACAAATTTGAATTTGAAGAGACGAGGAATATAGGGAGAGACCGCAACTAATAGAAGACGAATGATGGAAGCCCTTGAAATCGCAATCAAATCTGACAAGACGGTCAATATTAAAACAGATTCTAGGGGTCTTAATAAATACTATAGTGGAATTTACTATGATCACTCGAATCGAAATCCCCGCCATGGACAACTAGCACGGCCTTCTTGATTAGTGTGTGACTGACGGCTGCAAGTACATTTTAACACGTAGTTAAATCGGGCTCCTCTTTTTTTTAACTTTTTTCATTTTTTACAGTAAATATTCAGATATTTCTTAATCACTCAATTAAATATATATGTAATTTATAATTATTTATATAAAGCTTCAGTAACGTAAACATACAATTTTTTATCTGTGATATTCTTTTTATAACGTATTATGTTACCCACTGTTATTTATTTGTTTAATTTTATGTTATTATTGTTATTAAGTGTTGTTATCCTGTTTATGACGACTCAGTGGAATTGTTAGACGACGGAACTGTAGAGTTCTTGTATACATATTTTAATTTATTATACTAAAATGACTTCACTGACTCAAGTGTAAACAGGAAGGTATTTATGAGCAACATCTAGTCAATACTGTTTGTTTTCTTCAGTTTTTTCGACACTTATATTGTAGTTAACAACAAATATATGATTGATTTTAGGCTTGAAAATGGCCGGCTAGGCCGAAACGTTGCCGTAATCAGAGAGTTGTAATCGCTTTCTTACTACCCTAAATTGGATCCTCAACATAAAAATAAAGATAATTAAGGGTACTCTACAGCCAATTTACATAAGAATTTATAATTGGGTCCAAACATTTAAAATTCTTCATTTTCTTACATAACATTACGATATTGTTATTATTGTGTTATGGGTCATAGCCGATTTGACAATATTCTGAGATATATTTAATCTGATATTGTTTTATTTAGTGTTCATAATGACATAAATATAGTTTTATTTATCATAAAAAGAAATAAATTGGGTACATTTTAATGAAAACTCAAAAAGTTTCATCACAGGTACTCAGAATAATCATAAATGTTCGTTGTAGGAACCCCTTTTGATTTAAAACTTCCCTTTACCTGCTCTACAACTTCATTGCTTACAGGCCTTCCAGTTGATTTCTTTTTACAAATGCAGCTATTTCTCCTAAAATTCAAGTACCTTTTGCAAACATAGTGATTACTAGGAGGATCTTTATTAACATGGTTCTATAGTGAGGCTGTCCACTAATAACTGATTGGTTAATGTGAAAATCCAACACACAAAATGTTTTACTGTCTTCATATCACACATTACACAAGACTGATAACAATTTACTTAACAAACAGCTGATAAGTGCCCAAATCAATGTAAACAAAACCTTCTTGAGTTTTTCTTTTGAGTGATAACAACTAAAGTGGTCTTAAAAACATATTACTCCAGTAATATTTTCAATCGAAACCAAAAACATAATTTGTAATAACCCTGTAAATATTAATTTAAAGTATATTATGTTGGTAGTAGGCATTCGCAAAATAGGCAAACATTGATAAGTTTATGTGGCAATTGATTGAAAAGAAATGTACTGGCCATCCTTAGAGCCTTTAAAGGTAAAGAAAAACCTCGAAAAAGTGTCACTTAAAAGACATAACCCTGACACAGTAATATTCATTATAATACTGATATCAATTCATTTTGTGCACTTATTCTTCAAAAGATTTAATCTAAAATTAGATACAGATCTAGTTTACAACCAGAATTGCCATTATCAAAGGAAGATAAATATTAAAGAAGAAGAATAAGTTATAAAAGTTATAAGAGAAAGATATAAATCAGAATAATCTAAAATAAGATACACATTTATATTTTAACTTCACCTGCAAGTGCTATCATCATTGTTTGATAAGGATAAAACGAAGCATACATGATAGAGGAGAGTGATTTTGTTTGAGTTAGCGAAAATAAAGGAAAAAGTAAAACAAGGGAAATATAATTAAAGGAATGAAGGTATGAGAAGGCAAGGGAAAGACGGATCTAACTGGAAATCAAATTACCACTTTCGTCTTCCATATTGTCTTAATTCATTCCCTAGCATTTGTGCCTGTTCTGAGTTGAAATCATCATTTATTTATTTATATGGCGATAATATTAATTAAATTATTAAGATTATAAGATCAAAAAGTCACCGATATTTTTTTTAAAAAAACAGCAACATAAGGGTTCTTTTCCCAACTTTTAATTGCTTCTTTTTGATAAGAAAACTCAATTAGACTTTACAGGCATTGTTAGCTAATGTCATTATACTGTTTCAGAGCGTATTATTGTTTCCGAGAGTATCTTTCATTGTAGCTAATTTTCCTGCCGGAGAATTGTTCCCTGTTTGCACGACAAAGATTTGTTTTAATCGAACAAATACATGTTTCTTCGTCGACAAAAGATACAAATAGGATACAAAGTTAAATTAAACAGCGTTAATTTTATTTCGTCAAACACATGAAAACAGCAAACACACGTGTTCATGATACAGTTGATTTATAATTTATTTACTCTGTATTAGATCGCATTAAACTAAGTATGTTTATTTATTGAAGAGAGCACATATATATAATTAAGTATAGAAGAACGAACTAAACGTAATGGAATAACACAAACGGTCTCCACGTAAGTTGAAAAAAAACTATAGCTAAAGCAGCTTTTGGCCTTCAAAAGGCCATCATCAGTGCCTAAGAACAAAGATGTCGGGCATAGTGTGCCTAAGAACAAACAAGTCAGGCATATAGTGCCTAAGAACAAACACGTCGGGCATACAAAAGCCTAAGAACAAACACGTCGGGTATACAGTGCCTAAGAACAAACATGTCGGGCATACAGTGCCTAAAAACAAACACTTCGGGCATATAGTGCCTATGAACAAACGTGTCGGGCTACAGTGCCTATGAACAAACACGTCGGGCAAAGAGGCCGCTACTTTAAGATACGGGTGAAGGAACAGCTAGAGCGTTCTAGCAATACATTTAACCAACACCTTACTGAGTATAACCACATAACAGCTCAACATAAGATCGGGTTCCTCCACTTTGTGGATAAAGGACGTAAACTAGAATCGTTGGAGAACTTGGTAATCCTACGGAGTATACGTAGAGCCGGTGATAAAAACATTAAAGACAGAAGGGTCTTCGTCACTGATAAGGACCTGGCCTCCTTACCCTCTTGCTTCAGTCTTCACGTCGACTCGCCACATAATAAATTCTTTGTATTATTGTAATTTTTTTCTTCCGCAATAGGTAGGCTGGCTGGTTTGTTATATTCATTCTGTTCATTTATTAATTTTTCTCAGTTTTTATTAAATTTTGTGTACTTTTTTTAATATTTTGATTGCTACTGTAGTTTTATTCGATTGAGTTATTTATTTGACTTTTTTTCTTATCTTTTGCCATCTTTATTATACTTCTTTAAAATACTTTTTATTTTTTACCTACTTGATTTTGATGTTTGTCAGTTTTAAATATTATGTAGTTTGTACTTAGCTCGATATTTCTTGATGGTTCTTAGGCACTGATGTTGGCCTTTTGAAGGCCGAAAGCTGCTTTAGAAATAATATTTATTTTTCAGCTTACGTGGGGAGACAGTTTGAGTTATTCCTTTAAGATGATCAATAGATATGGGAGCCTCCACAAGCGCTCTCATATCTATTGATCTCTAGCGACGAACGTAATTAAACGTAGTAAAAGAACAAAAATTTATGTTCAACTTAATAGAACATACACGTTATATATAAATATACATATATATGCATGTATATAACCTTAAAACAATTACTGACCAAAAAGTTAGAGGAATATTAACCCTTCACACTGTTTGCTAGAGATATTTCCAGTGGCGTAGCGAGCTTAACTCGCGCCCGGGGCGCAATACCTTTTTGGCGCCCCCCTTCGAAAACACATAAAATATACTCGCAAATTATTAAATAAATAAAGTCATAGGCTCAAGCTTGGCTTTAAATTTGAGACAAAAAATGTAGTTGAGAAAACAAGACTAGATTTTGAAATGTATATGATCATCTATAATTAGTTCAAATGATACTTATTATATTTTTTATCTTACATATATTTATAAAGAAATATTTTAAAACACGCAGTTTTAAAACAATAAGTAAGTAAATATTTATTATCTCTAAGAAGATACATATATTTAATATTAATATGACTATAATACATTAATAAAACTAATTACTATGTATAAAATTTCCTTGCTTTTGATGAAGCAAATTTATCAATAATATCATCAAAGTTGATCATTTAAAATTTTCTCTTTCCACACTTAAAAATGCTAGGTCACTTAGGCGATCTTGTCCCATCGTTGATCGTAGATATGTCAAAATTAATTTTAATTAGCTGAATGAACGTTCGCAGCTAGCAATTGAAACTGAGATAGTCAGGAGTATTTAAAGTGCCACTCTCAGGTTTGGAAAAACATCTTCTCCGTACGAGATTATAAAAGTAAGTAATTCTAATGGAGTTTTAGGTTCAATTTATTTTCGATTGCGGAGTAACATTTTGCAGTCACATATTTCGATAAAGAGTTCAATTCCAATAATCTTCTACTACCGAGGGTCCACACATCTAGAGACTTTTTATGTAATGTTATTCAGATGTATCAAATATTGTGGAAATATATTTATTTAATTTAATTTAAAATGAAATCTGTAGTATAAAATTCAGCCAAATTTTTACAATTGTTTTCAAGGTCGTTATCAACATTATCCTTGTTTAATAAATTTTCTACGTCTAGTAGAAATCCAAATTTGAAATTAAGGTCACTTAATCGTGTAAATCGTGTACATATTTCTTGTTGGAGACGATCAAGAACGCTTTTCATAACGCGAGAAATGTCACTTTCTGCAGAAAGACCAACATCTCTAGCCAATTCTCCGGGCATTTTGCGGCGTCTTCTTACACGAATTGTTGTATCAATATCCCATTTTTCACAAAGAGACTTCACTTTTTCTATTGCCTCTTCACAGAGCTTGTCTCGAATTTCGGCTAGTTCAGTCGCTAATGATTCAAGATCATGGAACGCTTCTCTAAAATTCATTCTAGGATCTTGTAATCTGAGCTGCATACGATCAATCCTCCTTAATATTTCATACCAGAAATGAGCTAAAGTTATGAAACTAAAAGTTAGTATATTTTGCAACAGAATTGTTGCTTCACTTCTGGTGTCACTTGTAGTCGTAGTGTTCTGCTAATTTTTCTAATAGTTCTACTATATTCTCTAGCCCATCGACGATAACGCTAACCGCTTGTATTCTGGCGCTCCATCGTGTTCCAGATTCACGTTTGACAGTTTTTGTTAAAGCATTTTTTAATAATTCCCATCGTAACGTTAAACTTGAGAAAAAGAGATATATTTTTTCAATTATTCCAAAACATGTCACAACGATTGGATTTTGTTTAGCTGCAGTAACTCCTACTAAATTCAATGAATGGTTATCACGCCAGATGTACGACCTGCCATCACGGCAGCATTATCGTAACATTGTGATTTGCAGTTTGTTAATGAAATTTCATCAGAATTTAATTTCTCTAAAATTGTATTTTCGATCGAGGCTGCATCTTTAGCATGTATTTTATTTTTTTAATTATAATAGTTTTTTGATTTGCGGACCATTTGGCGCCCCTCTGTGAGTAGTGCCCGGGGTATGATGCCCCCCACTGGATATTTCTGACATGTTTAATTAATAATTTTCATTTCATCTAATGAAATATGACTAATGTATTATGTACATACAAAATTTTATTATTTTATTACTTATACTTTTCTGGGTAGATTAATTAAAAACATTTAGATGCTGACAGTAAAGAGAATCTCTTTTAGTATACACTTTTAAAAAACTTAATTGTTGATTTTCGTCTTTATTTTTCTTGTTATAGATGCTTTTAAACGTTGCTTGACTTAGTTTTTATTTTTAGGATATTAGTGCTCAACAATCTCAGATATTTCAACCTATTAATTATAATTCATAATAGTCATTGTATTAAGAAAAATAAACTACTGATTATCTAGACTTACAGATTTAGACTTTTTTGATTAATCTTTGCTGGAATTATAGAAGCACCTGTATAGAGGAGGTTCTAAAAATTTACTTTTAAAGCAAGTAAAAATCATAAACGACAGCCAGTAGTTTAAACAATGGGAGGCAGGTGTGTTATAATCTAAACCTTGCTAAATCAACTTCTTGATTACGTGACGTTAAACATAGAAAGATTCGATGTCCGAATGCTTCGCAGCTACACCAAGTAAATATGAAACCTTTTTATTTAATTTTACCTTAAAACAAGTTATTAAGAAAGTTAATATAAGTTAAAACAGTACTTGAAAGAAAAATAAAACCATTTTAAAGAATTACATCCATTATACGACGATCAGTATCAAAAGTAATTTCATAATAAGTGACTCCGAAGTATGACATTTTACTGGTGATTTACAAATTTTAAGTTGTAAGACTTCGAAGAAAACATTTAGGTGCCATTTAACCACTATTCGTATAAGTAGTGCAAAGTTTTTCTTCTATTTATAGTACAACCGAGAAGTTTGGGGAAAATCGATCCTACTGATACATAATAACACAGAATATAGAGTTATTGCCGAATCTAAAAGCTTCTTTATATCTATTTTCTTACAACGTGGGTCCAAAGGAAGAAACAACTTTCTTAATTTCTTCCATTTCGCTAGATAACATACATAGAAAAAAAACAGACTTATATGAAAGGAAAGTATAAAAAGGCACGGCGATAATAAAATCTGATAAAAATGTCCCATGCTCCGAATCGGATCAATATCTTTATCCAGCGAAGCTGAGTCAACATCAAGGGGTTTTAAAGGATTTCCTCAGTTCCACTCTTCCTTCTCCCACTATCGTTTCTTCTGGTTTCCCAAATCTTCACGACCTTACGATGGGAAAGTTTTGACTGTTGTTGGAGGGGAGAAAGTTGTGCGATTGTAATGTAAATACAAGTTGCGTCGTTTCGAGTAGAAGGTCTTGATTTAACCAAGTATAAACACGAATATAGACCACATTACTAACCTTAGTTATGTTACTGCTTTACCCCAAAGTACAATTTGAAGAAGAGATTCTGCTTAACGAATGCTTCTTGTAGTAGAACAAATATTCAATACATTTCGTCAGAAAACAGCTGGAATGTTATTTCCCCCTTTTAAGATTTCACATAGCCTGGATAACTTAAGTGGGGTGAGGCGATATGGATGTAGCTCATTAAATTGTAACTGTTGGTATTCTGGGTCAATTTTATATTCACAATTATTGATTTAAAAATTGTGAAAAATTGTTTAGATAGTCCATTTATGATTTATATTGAATATATGGATATTTTTATGATACATTTTGATGAAATGTTCAATAATAATTAAATATTTACTTACGAAAACTAATAAATGGAAAACACTGGGCTAAGTAATTATGAACTCGTATACGAGAAAGTTTGTCTGAGTTGTTTCGGACCGATTTTTTTCATAAATGTAAGCCCCTTCAAGTAAAGGTAAGCTTCTGTTTTATTTTGGGTTGACTACGGTCATCGTGGCTTCATAAATGTAAGCAACTGCATCTACCCTTCAAGTAAAGGTAAGCTTCTGTTTCCTTTGGGTTGACTACGGTCATCAAGTCTTCATAAATGTAAGCAACTGTATCCGAACCCTTTAAGTAAATGTAAGCTTCCGTTTCCTTTTGGGTTGACTAAGGTCACGATGTCTTTCTTTAAATTTTCTTTCGAATTTAGATTTTTTATAATTATGGCAATAAATAAATAAGGATATTTTTAGGGAGGTAGATCCAGGTCGAATTTTCCGAATTCACCGGACCATCATGATTAACTATCTTACTCATCTACAAATATTTAAGACAATCTACAATATTGAATATATTATTTGCAGCCAATTTCAATTTATGATTTATTTTATGTGATGTAACTTTTACGGGGTTGGTTTTTCTACCCTCAACAATCTCAGATATTTCAACCTATTAATTATAATTCATAATAGTCATTGTATTAAGAAAAATAAACTACTGATTATCTAGACTTACAGATTTAGACTTTTTTGATTAATCTTTGCTGGAATTATAGAAGCACCTGTATAGAGGAGGTTCTAAAAATTTACTTTTAAAGCAAGTAAAAATCATAAACGACAGCCAGTAGTTTAAACAATGGGAGGCAGGTGTGTTATAATCTAAACCTTGCTAAATCAACTTCTTGATTACGTGACGTTAAACATAGAAAGATTCGATGTCCGAATGCTTCGCAGCTACACCAAGTAAATATGAAACCTTTTTATTTAATTTTACCTTAAAACAAGTTATTAAGAAAGTTAATATAAGTTAAAACAGTACTTGAAAGAAAAATAAAACCATTTTAAAGAATTACATCCATTATACGACGATCAGTATCAAAAGTAATTTCATAATAAGTGACTCCGAAGTATGACATTTTACTGGTGATTTACAAATTTTAAGTTGTAAGACTTCGAAGAAAACATTTAGGTGCCATTTAACCACTATTCGTATAAGTAGTGCAAAGTTTTTCTTCTATTTATAGTACAACCGAGAAGTTTGGGGAAAATCGATCCTACTGATACATAATAACACAGAATATAGAGTTATTGCCGAATCTAAAAGCTTCTTTATATCTATTTTCTTACAACGTGGGTCCAAAGGAAGAAACAACTTTCTTAATTTCTTCCATTTCGCTCGATAACATACATAGAAAAAAAACAGACTTATATGAAAGGAAAGTATAAAAAGGCACGGCGATAATAAAATCTGATAAAAATGTCCCATGCTCCGAATCGGATCAATATCTTTATCCAGCGAAGCTGAGTCAACATCAAGGGGTTTTAAAGGATTTCCTCAGTTCCACTCTTCCTTCTCCCACTATCGTTTCTTCTGGTTTCCCAAATCTTCACGACCTTACGATGGGAAAGTTTTGACTGTTGTTGGAGGGGAGAAAGTTGTGCGATTGTAATGTAAATACAAGTTGCGTCGTTTCGAGTAGAAGGTCTTGATTTAACCAAGTATAAACACGAATATAGACCACATTACTAACCTTAGTTATGTTACTGCTTTACCCCAAAGTACAATTTGAAGAAGAGATTCTGCTTAACGAATGCTTCTTGTAGTAGAACAAATATTCAATACATTTCGTCAGAAAACAGCTGGAATGTTATTTCCCCTTTTTAAGATTTCACATAGCCTGGATAACTTAAGTGGGGTGAGGCGATATGGATGTAGCTCATTAAATTGTAGCTGTTGGTATTCTGGGTCAATTTTATATTCACAATTATTGATTTAAATATTGTGAAAAATTGTTTAGATAGTCCATTTATGATTTATATTGAATATATGGATGTTTTTATGATACATTTTGATGAAATGTTCAATAATAATTAAATATTTACTTACGAAAACTAATAAATGGAAAACACTGGGCTAAGTAATTATGAACTCGTATACGAGAAAGTTTGTCTGAGTTGTTTCGGACCGATTTTTTTCATAAATGTAAGCCCCTTCAAGTAAAGGTAAGCTTCTGTTTTATTTTGGGTTGACTACGGTCATCGTGGCTTCATAAATGTAAGCAACTGCATCTACCCTTCAAGTAAAGGTAAGCTTCTGTTTCCTTTGGGTTGACTACGGTCATCAAGTCTTCATAAATGTAAGCAACTGTATCCGAACCCTTTAAGTAAATGTAAGCTTCCGTTTCCTTTTGGGTTGACTAAGGTCACGATGTCTTTCTTTAAATTTTCTTTCGAATTTAGATTTTTTATAATTATGGCAATAAATAAATAAGGATATTTTTAGGGAGGTAGGTCCAGGTCGAATTTTCCGAATTCACCGGACCATCATGATTAACCATGATTATGATTTATTTTATGTGATGTAACTTTTACGGGGTT
>KZ652057.1:125944-139333 GCA_001010745.2 Gerris buenoi
TAGTTTTTAAGATATGGTGGTTCGCAAAAATTGACGACAGACCGACCGACAGACCGACAGACCGACCGACAGACCGACAGACCGACAGACAGACCGACAGACAGACACGGAACCAAAAATGTTCCCTGATGTCTGAAACGGATTTCTGTCTTGGAATTTTTGAAATCGGAGACCTAAAATTTTTTCGTTCTTCAGAACGATCACATAGCTTCCGTTACCTTCGGTAAGCTCGGAAGCAAAATAGCTAAAAACATAAACATAACCTATGAAGCTGAAACCTTCCATTTTATCAAAAATACAACGAGATATTTACACATATCAATTTGATTTTTCCATAGAGCCATTCAGTTTGCTTAAAGAGTTAAACTACATAAACTTATTTTCCATCGGCAATGGCAATGAGCATTTTCATTGAGTTGATGCTCACATGTTTCAATTTTATGGATTCATTTATGTTTCAATCTCATGGAACAGACTACTTTAAATATAAAACAGATTGGTTTTCCGGTGAAATCCGCTTCACGAGGAGGATATCCTGTGTTTGCTTCAAGTCAACACCACGATGCATCATACCCCTGAAGATGCTTCCAGCAGTGGAAGCGTAACGTCGGACTTCATCCTCTTCGTGACGTGGATTTCCCCAGGAAACCAAGCTGCTTATTACGAGTCTACCCACAGAAGCCTACACACCAAGTTAACAATAAATACTGTTTAGATACTCGAAACTTTACTCTGTCACTTGTAGTGTCGTGTGAAATTTGTTGTTATTGAACAAACGTTCTTGTTAACTAGATTTACATTTGCTACATTTGGCGACGAGGATGCAGGAAAAATCAAGTAAAGGAAGCCATTAATACTGGGATTAAGAGTAAACAAAATCCTTCCAGAGAGATAGTCTTTTAGTCAAGGTGACACATTAAATAAAATCTGGATGGGCAGTATCAAAGCATGGTACTGATGCTTGAATGTGAACTTATTTCGATAAATAAGCAGAAATATAATATAAAAATGATAAGCCGACACGGAAAAGGACACCCAGGAAGATTTCTATGAAGTCTACTGAAACATTTTACATTTTACATAGATCTAGAAATCATGAGATTCGTCAGAGAAAGTATCTACCCTAACATTATCTTTACAGGTGATTCCCAGTGACTAAAATTTATAAAATTGTAATGTAAGGGAACAGAAACTGTAGCATCACTCTATTGTATTTGTTGGCTTTTTGCATGCACTCTTTATAACCTTGAATGAGCAGACAAACCATGAGTCTAGATGAGTTTCTAAGGTGATTCTTATATGATTGATGGCATTTCCTCTGCAGGAAGTCTGAAACTCAACTGATGTGAACCAGGGACCATTTTCCGATCAGAGGCTTGCAGGCACACAACATCTTCTAAGTGTCACAGGAATCAGAGATTTGTTTTTTTGGACAACAACATTAGAAAAGTATCCACAAGAATTATGCGGCTACATTCCAAGGACAAATATTTGCTTTTAATACTTGACTCATAATCAAAATGCCTTAAGATATTTCCTACATCAGGAACAGCGACGCAACATAGCATGAACAAAATAAAAGAAACATTTGGCAGATTTTGGGTGCCTCCAAGCCTCATATCGGAAAATGGAACCCGTAGAGTTTCAAACGTTCTGCACTTTAGAATCGCCTTAGAAACTCATCCAAAGACAAATGATTTTTCTGCACATTCAAGGATATAACGAAGGCACGCAAGAAATAAAAAAAAATAGTGTTGCAGCAGCTTTTGCTGTTTTATACAACAATTCAGAGAATTTAGTCACTGGAAATCACCTTAGATATTGTTAGTACAAAGGCTAACACCATGGCTCGATTTGCTTAAACAAAATGCTAGGAGAGAACGGATGATTAGTTGGCTAACCAAGCAGTATTACCATGCAAGCAGTACGAGCAAATAATTTGAGGTGTAATATAATAAAGAGCTTGAAATTAGGAGGGAGTTATCATGGAAAGAACAGGCATTGACCTATCTTAAAAGGTTTGTATGTTTGTAGGTGGATCCTATTGTGGTTTGTGGTAATAAAGTTTCTCTCTTAATTATGTGAAGGCCACGATTGACCTACGAAACGGAATCGTGGCCTACACCTGATTAAGAGAGAAACTTTTTTACCCACAATAGGATCCACTAACAAATGCATGGAATTACAAAAGGGTACTCAAAAATAGGTCATCTAAAAGGTTTTGTCTAACGGGGTAGAAAGAAGGAAATATGCAGATCGGAGATTTAAGGGCGAGAGCCACGGCTTTATAAAAGAGGAGGTAATTTTGTATAATATGTATCGAAGTGGGTTGTAATTTTTCGATAGTGTCTGTCGTGTAGATATACCAGCACCAAGTGCAAATAATATAATCAAACTTATTGACAAAGTCAAATGAGTTAATTGTGCAAATGTATACTCTTGCTGTTAATAATATAAAAATACATTCTTTTCTACCAATATAGTTCGTTTTATAGCGTGACGTTCTTGTTAAACTTGATGTTATACATTTATAACAGGTGCAAAAAAGTTTTATTTTTAAGATTTATCACAATGGTTCCGTAACCTTTCATAACCTCAAAATATTCTGCATTCTGTCCATAAAAAAGAGCAACAGAAAACAATAATTAATAACGCTATAAAAAGATTATAAAGAGAAAGAAAGAAGGAAGAATCAGAATATATATGCGCGAATTTACATGCACGAAAAATCTGTGGAGTACACGTGCAAGAAGACATTGATAGATCGCAGTAAAAGTCGGTGTGGAAAGAATAATCGATTACTACTCTAAGGAAAAGAGAGAATATATTATAGGAAAGGAAATTCCCGTGATTTTAATACTGTAAATATGATATATTCATTTTAAAATATTGTTAATATGAAGAAATCATGTTTTATATTTAAATAAATATACCATAAACATAAGGAACAATATTAATCAATACTAGGGCCCAACTCGCTTCGCTCGTCAACCCACAGCGGCTCACCCCACTAACACAGCAGTTTTACTCCTCAATATTAGGGAGGTATAAAATCCCTTAACCAGTGTCAGTGTCATTAGTGGTTTCACTGCTCAATATTGGGATAGTATAAAATCCCCTTATCAGTGTCTGGGCCACCATCAGTTTCACTGCCCAATATTGGGATAGTATGAAATCCCCTTATCAGTGTCGGGGTCACCAGCAGTTTCACTGCTCAAGATGGAGTGGTAAGAAATCTCCTTATCAGTTTTGGGGTCACCAGCAGTTGCACTGCTCAATATTGGAGTGGTATAAAATCTCCTTATCAGTGTCTAGGTTACCAGCAGTTTCACTGTTCGACAACTCTGCACTATTGTTAAACAGATTTCGGAACAACGAGATTAAAATTGAAAATGAATTCATACAATAAAATAAATTGGTTGAATTATAGTAATTAATTTAACCTAACCTTCATCCAATCACGTTAGTTAAAAAATTCACGTTGCTCTCTGCTTACACTTTTTATAAAACAATTAAGTGGTTTCAATAATGACTGAAATGGTCGTGTTAACGACAGGCTTAATAACATTTTGTTATTAGGTTCAAACATATTACCTTTAAAATAAATTGTGTTACCCGGAAATTCGAAACCATTTTAATTATAAAACAATTTCATGAGGTCAGATGAGTTGCAAAAAATACCGTATCAATTAACTATTGAAAAGGGGTCCAAATAAATAATGTCGTGTACATCGATTACAATTCACAAAGATAATAGGGTTTTCTTTAGGATACAATTTTTCAGCGCAGTTAGGCGATTCGAACTATGATCGCTCACATAATAAGCACACATGCTATATGGGCCCAAAGAGGCCACTGTTTCAAAAAGGATTTTTAATAAATTAAAAAACTAAAACAAAAAATACCATTTATGCATCATATTAATGAGCGAGTTTTCAAGGAATCTGGTTCATAAGGGTACGGGTTACAAAAGTCAAAATACTATGCACCCTTCAACTTCAAGATGCATTTCGTTGGAAGTGATTGTTGTTATGATCACTTTTGTCATATTTTCATATAAGAGGGGGATAAAATGGAAGAACCACGTTCATGCTATTTTTTTACTCTAAATTGTCAAAAATTTACCCATAAATGGACTCGAAAAATTCTTTTGATATTATTGACATTTTAAAATTTTGCATTTTAAGTTTGGATTTTTGAAGTGCATCTTAGGGACATATACATATACATACACATAAAAAAAGGAAGGCCAAGTAACAAAGGCGTTTGCCTTCCACTACTGGAAGCATCTTCAGGGGTGAGATGCATCGCAGTGTTAGCTTAAAAAAAACGGAAGGAGGCCGCTGCACTGCGAATTCACTGCTTGGGGTGCTATGAGCCTTTCCTCATCAGTGGTGCTATGAGCACCTCTTTCTGACGGAGAGACCAGATTCTTGGCTGAACCAATGATCACATAGAGTTTTACGCGAGACTTTGGTTATTTTTTACACGTGTTTTTATTGGGATATAACTTATTTTTACACAAGTGCTCTTATTGGGATATAACTTATTTTTACATAAGTGCTCTTATTGTGATATAACTTATTATTATTATTACACAAGTGTTCTTATTGGGATATAACTTATTTTTACACAAGTGCTCTTATTGGGATATAACTTATTATTATTACGCAAGTGTTCTTATTAGGATATAACTTATTTTTACACAAGTGCTCTTATTGGGATATAACTTATTATTATTACACAAGTGTTCTTATTAGGATATGATCTTCAAGTTATATTACAAGTATTATTTTTCTGAACTATAAATGTATATTGATTTGAAAACTTTAAGTTTAAATAAACAGTTACATCACAATTTACTAAAAAGAAAATAATCAACATTTTAACATCTATTCAAGTCACCTCAAAAAATTATAATTAAACACCTATATAAGGTTTAAGCCATTGTAACTATTAACTTTTTCCTCAAGATCTGAAATTATTCCTCGATTCAAAACCATATAATTTAATTTTTTTTTTTTTTTTGGTTTTATATAATGATTCTTTCCTCAACTTTTGCAATTATATTAATAAACATAAATGAATATTCTTTAAGAAGCGTAAAAAAATAAAAAAGAGAAAAATGAAAAAAAAAAAAACTTTTTCTCACCCTCATTATTTTGTTTTATAACGCCTTCGAAGCCGTGTTATGCCTTCATTCTTTTTTTACTTTGTTTTATATAAAAACTCTCGTAACTTATTATCATTTATTTTCTTTTATAATTTCAAATTAAAAATCAATGGGTGAGGCGGTTACAAGAGGGCGCTTCGAGCAGAGTAAAATTACCCTTTTAAGAATTCAGAAAGGAATGCAAATTCTTTTTGTCAAAGTAATTAAAACTTTATCTACAGAAATATTTTTTTTTTTTTTTAGCTTNGTTGTGGAATATCGGAATGACCCATAACAATTAAAGGGTGCAACGTTGTATATGCGAAAAAGCACCTGAAAGGCGTGGGGGGGACTAACAGAAAAGACCCGATTCTTTTACTAGATATAAGTACCGTTATATTAAATACTACCCATATAAGATGCTTTCACCAGATGAAGTACAGCTAGTATATTAAATACTACCCATAGAACATGCTTTCACTAGATAAAGTACCACTATTAATTACTACCCGTATAAGATACTTTCACCAGATATAAGCGTATAGCCATTTTAAAAAGTACTCATAGAAGATGCTAATCTGAGAAAAATGAGACACCACGCACACAAATATATGTTAAAAAATAAAAGTTTACGAGTCTAATTTTAAGTGGTTTTGAATAATTTATTATCTTCTAATAAAGTTAACTAATAAAGAGGTCCTTACATAAAATCTAAGCTAATAACTTATAATAGAGTCCTTAAAAGTTTTAAAAGAATATTCTTATAATTTATAAAATTTTAAATAAAAAAATTAAACCTATTTCAACTTATAAAGTAACCTTACACAACTAATTAAAGCTGGTTACCGGACAAACAGATGAGTAACTTTCTCGCCAGCTTCGAGCAGAGTAAAATTACCCTTTTAAGAATTCAGAAAGGAATGCAAATTCTTTTTGTCAAAGTAATTAAAACTTTATCTACAGAAATATTTTTTTTTTTTTTTAGCTTCCTCCAGTGGTAAAAAAATCCAGTACCTTGCCTACAATGCTTCAAATATTTTTGCTTTACTTTTTTTTCATAACATTTTATTCAAATTTTTTAATGACAATGGCAGCAAACGGTTGACACGTTTAAAGATCTTAATTGCGGGAAATGAAGTTTATAATTTTTTTTCTTAATTACTTTACAATTGTTTGAAACAATAAACAATGTGTATTCTGTTTTATTTTTAATTGTAATATTGTTTAACTTGGCCATTTTTTTGATGACACAATCACAATGAAAGAGCGTTTAATAACTCCTTAGAGTTTAGAGAAAGAAAAATAATCTTTAACTTAAATTGTTATTGTATTTGGCATTTGGCTTAATTACTTAGCATTATTTATTTGGCATTTTACTTCACTTTTTAGCATTATTTATGTTAAAATCCAAGATAGAATAAATAATATAGAAAAACGTTTTTAGTTCTAACATTACACCAATACCATTTTAGGTGGGAGCCTTAACCCATAAACTTCCTTAACATTTTAAGCTATAAATATCATTGAAATCAAAAGTTAAATAAAAAAAAAAAAACTACCGACAAAGAGAGCCTTACTGGACAAAGAGATAAGTAACTTTCTTGCCACGGGTTACCGGACAAAGAGATGAGTAACATTATAAAACTGCTCGCCGCAGGTTACCGGACAAAGAGATGAGTAACTTTATAAAACTGCTCGCCGCAGGTTACCGGACAAAGAGATGAGTAACTTTATAAAACTGCTCGCCGCAGGTTACCGGACAAAGAGATGAGTAACTTTATAAAACTGCTCGCCGCAGGTTACCGGACAAAGAGATGAGTAACTTTATAAAACTACTCGCCGCAGGTTACCGGACAAAGAGATAAATAACTTTATAAAACTGCTCGCCGCAGGTTACCGGACAAAGAGATGAGTAACTTTATAAAACTACTCGCCGCAGGTTACCGGACAAAGAGCTGAGTAATTATATAAAACTACTCGCCGCAGGTTACCGGACAATGAGATGAGTAACTTTATAAAACTACTCGCCACAGGTTACCAGACAAAGAGATAAGTAACTTTCTCGTCGCAGGTTAGTAGACAAATAGATGGGTAACTTTCTCACTGCAGATTACTGGACAAAGAGATGAGTAACTTTCTCGCTATAGGTTACCGGACAAAGAGATAAGTAACTTCAAAAAACTACTTTAAGTAGGGTCACCGCGACAAAGAGATAAGTAACTATTTCGCCATAGGTTACCGGACAAACAGATGAGTAACTTTCTCGCCACGGGATACCGTTCAAAGAGATGAGTAACTTTATACAACTACTCGTAGAAGGTTACTGGAAAAGGAAATGAGTAACCTTACACAACTAATTAAAGCTGGTTACCGGACAAACAGTTTAGTAACTTTACACTAATGCTCGCAGCGGGTTAACCAACAAAGAGATCAGTAACTTTAATCAATAAATCGCAGCAGGTTACCGGACAAAGAGCCGAGGTACTTTATACAACTACTCATTGAAATTATAGCGGAAAGTCATTTTTTTTGTCTCTTTAGTCATACCAGAAAGGTCGTGTTTAAAAAATAGATTATTTTTTTTTTAGGTTAATGAGAAACGATTTTAATTAGGAATATACTCTCCTTTATATTGACTAATAGAAGATAAAAAGTAAGTAAATAGAACTAAGTAATTAATGAAAGTAAATTCATTCAGTGTCTAGTTTTTTTAATTCTCTTTACCACAATGGGATTGTTGATATAAGAATACGAAAATATTAAAAAAAAAAAAAAAAAAAAAATCTAAAGAAAGAACAATGAGATACGTCTTTTTTATTTGCTCATTTCTTTTCTTTTATTCTTCCAAAGAGACAATAATTTCCCTTTAAAGTCTTTCAATTTTCTTTAAACAAAAAATAAGACAAAGATTTATAGAAGAGAGGCTATTTAACGAACGGAGTTTACCTTTTGCACCGAGTTATTATTAGGAGTAAACCAAGCTTGAAAAATAAGATAGGCATCGAACTGAGGGAAGAAGAGATGCTTTATCTCAGGACAATAAGGACAGTGAAAACAAGATCTTACCAACTCGGAGGCAAGTTTAAACCAACCCTAAAAACTTTTCCTCAAAAAGATGGGAGTTTGGCCAAGAGAAATTTCGCACAAAAACTTTAGTTTCTCAACAACTTTTAAAAGTGAGAACTAAGTGTTCATTAAAACTATAGTAAATTCAACTTTTTTTTTTTTGTTTTCACCCTCTCGTTATTTCTTTTAATAAATGCAAAGTAAAAGAAGGGGAGTTTAATTGTTTAATGATTTCGAGGCGTCTTGCATTTTAAAAAGATTATTTATAAAGGCTGAGCGCATGTTTAGACGCAGCCGACGCAATGAAGTTTCTGTTCAACCACAGAAGTATAAGAGATCACCCAAATTGAGACTTGAGATCCACAATTTGCGGGTAGGCCAGACGTAAGTGCAGTATTCCCCTATCCTGCTCTAAGGCTAGCCGCACACTGGAGACAAAACAGTCTGCAGACTGTCTGCGAGCTGTCTGCGGAGATTGCCTCTAGGTACAAAAGATTATTGGAGGGTGACAGTACAGCCCGCAGACAGTCTGCAGAATGTTTTGCCCCCAGTGTGCGCCTAGCCTAAGCCTCAATTTACGCGGTCTCGTATTTTTCTACGGTGAAATAAACTGCACTGCATCCAGCATCTCCTTTGTCTCAATGTGGACCCTGATTATCAAGTAGATATCAAGATGATTTTCAATTAAATTTTCCAACGCTATAAAATATTAATGAAATAAATGAAAATTATTGCTTGGTAAATTTTGTTTGACCCTATTATATATAATTCGTAGTATTTTTGTTGGTCGTTGAAGGGTTAAAAATAATTTGTTAGTACTTTCGTCATTTTTAAACTAGGCTATATTTAAAATTAAATTAAATTAATTAATTAAGAACTGAGATTTTACGAATGGACCTTACATCACAAACAGGTAGTTTTTAATGGTTGTCTTAGATAAATTTGATTATTATTAACGATATTATCATAATTTACAACAAATCTAATCCTTATTGGCGGGGAATCGAACCTTAGCCTATCTCCAGATATATGTGCTGCTGTATTAAATGCTATCCATGTAGAAGATACTTTCTGAGAAAAATGTATCTGATACAATATGCACACAAATATATATGGAAAATGGACATTTTGGATACTAAGTCTAAGGTTTTGAGTAATTTATTTCCTCCTAATGAAATTAACTTTCCCTAAAATTTATAATTCCTAGCATATTTCAGCTATTCATTCATAACATAACCCTTAAAAGATTTAAGGGAATATTCTAAAACTGTATTAAAAAAAAATATATATATACAAATTAAGCTATTCACTTGTTTTCCATTTGATAATAGTTTTCGAAGTAAAATTTGTTTATTTTTGACGATATAATTAAAATTTACTACAAATATAATCCTTCCCGTCGGGCAATAGAACCTCAGCCTTTCCCCAGATATATAGAAGATCCATTGAAGATATTTTCCCCAGATGTCAGTACCGCTATATTAAATACTAACAATAGAAGATGCTTTTACTAGATAAAGTACCACTATTAATTACTACCCGTATAAGATGCTTTCACCAGATATAAGCGTACAGCCATTTTAAAAAGTACTAGAAGATGCTAATCTGAGAAAAATGAGACACCACGCGCACAAATATATGTTAAAAAATAAAAGTTTACGAGTCTAATTTTAAGTGGTTTTGAAAAATTTATTATCTTCTAATAAAGTTAACTAATAAAGAGGTCCTTACATAAAATCTAAGCTAATAATTTATATANGAGTTGGGAGTCCAATATTTACAAAGTATTACAAGTCTTTGTCCATCTTGCCATGACAGGTCATTTTCACTCTCTGATAACTCTATGCACTTTTTTCCCAATATAAAGTATGAGTTTCAAGCCGAAAGTTGTGTTTTTTTAACCTTTTACTTTTTTGAAATTGTGTTTATTTATGTATGTATGCTAATAAGAAATGAGGTGGTCTACCTAGCACATTATTTTTTAGCTTTCTGTATATTAGATAGTTGTGGAATATCGGAATGACCCATAACAATTAAAGGGTGCAACGTTGTATATGCGAAAAAGCACCTGAAAGGCGTGGGGGGGACTAACAGAAAAGACCCGATTCTTTTACTAGATATAAGTACCGTTATATTAAATACTACCCATATAAGATGCTTTCACCAGATGAAGTACAGCTAGTATATTAAATACTACCCATAGAACATGCTTTCACTAGATAAAGTACCACTATTAATTACTACCCGTATAAGATACTTTCACCAGATATAAGCGTATAGCCATTTTAAAAAGTACTCATAGAAGATGCTAATCTGAGAAAAATGAGACACCACGCACACAAATATATGTTAAAAAATAAAAGTTTACGAGTCTAATTTTAAGTGGTTTTGAATAATTTATTATCTTCTAATAAAGTTAACTAATAAAGAGGTCCTTACATAAAATCTAAGCTAATAACTTATAATAGAGTCCTTAAAAGTTTTAAAAGAATATTCTTATAATTTATAAAATTTTAAATAAAAAAATTAAACCTATTTCAACTTATAATAATATTATTAATAATAATTGGTTTGAATATAGTTATTTTTTAAATTAAAACCACTACGTAACTTGTACCCCCTTTTTACAATACGATATTCTACCCTTGTTATTTCTTGCGAGTTTTCGATATTTTTGTTTTTATTTGTCTATTTTTAAAAGCACAGAAACATCAATTTTTTGTTACCTTAAAAAAAAGTCTAGAAAATACAACGACTTTCTTATTATTTCCTTTTGAGCACGGAGAATAATTTTCCAACTTTTTTTTTATATTGTAGGAAAGTTTTTTTTGTCTTTGTTAGCAAGCAGATGGTTTTTTTTTGTCGGGATTTTCAAAGAATTTCATGTTTCAATGCATACCCTAACTATTTATCTTTGTCTTTAATTATTTTCATTCCGCTCAGATCTTGTGGATCTAAGGTTTTTTCCCTCATCTTCTCCCGTAATATTTTTCTTCCTTTTACATTCCCTCTTTTTATTTCTTAGGCATTAATATGAATTTCAATATTCTTTTGTTTTTCCTACCATCTATAAAATCCGGTAGAAGACAAAAAGATAATACTTTTTGTAGATCTAATGTAAATTTATTGGATCAACATATTTTTATGTTTGGGATGTATAATTTATTAGGTTTAATGTTTTTTTGTTTTTTTTTTACCAACTAAAAATGCTGCACAAAAAAACAATGCAAGAAAAGCATGTCTTAAGTACCTGAGCCAAGATGTAATAACCTAAAACTGGAGCTTGGATTAATGACATGAAAAAAATGTTTTTGTTCTAGCACCAGGCAACTAGTAAGAGTTAATGTCTCAGCCCGCACGTCGATGTGTACTTGTAGCGAACTCTTTTCGAACTCGAAGCGTAGCGTGTGCTAAGGCTAAGTGTGATACTCGTCACAAGAGGAATGGCGTCCAACTCGTGTTGACGTTTTTGTCAGTGGGTTTCAGCTCGAGTGTTCCAACCAAATGGTAAAACTTCTTCAGTTATTTCTTATTAGTATCTCATGTAAAAAGGGAGTAACGTGATGGCGCGAAAATTCGATATAGAGATTTTGATGGATTAACAAGTTTTGAGCTCCCTTAAGTCCAAAAAAGTGTTTTTAGGGTCCATAGGCAAAACCAAGGCAAAACCAAAAATAAGGGTTTATATTTTCCTGCTTGTGTCTGTCTGTCCGTCGATCCGTCGCCTGCTCTCATGGATACACCTTTCGTTCGATGACATTGAAATTTGGCATGTATATGTCTTGTACCTACCCACATATGTTAAAAATATAGCGACTTGAAAAAAATATTTTTTAAACAATTTAGGGTAAAAAAACTAAAGGGTTAATATTTTTTTTCGACACCGTGAGGGGTATCATATGAAAGGGTCGAGCTGATTACAAAAATATATAATTCTTTGGTTATAACTTTGATAGGCGAGCGTAGGCAAGTTTGAAGTGGGTGTGAAAAGTCCCCTCCCCCCCTCTATCTCGCTTATGTGAAGTGCAAAAAATCTGAAAACATTCTTCGACCAAAAGTAATGATACCACTTTTTGGAAATGTCGAAAAAAATATTATTTTATTTTTTATTGACAAAATACATATATAGTATTTTCGATGTATTTATATGGTTGTTTTCCGGTTCAGAGGCAAAAAAATACTTCATCAGAAGTTGGTTTATGTGATTTGAGAATATTAGACCCATAGGATAGTTCAAAGTAAGCTTTTTAGTATTTTAAAAAGCTACATCAATAGGTCTTACTTGAACTTGCCTACGGACCCTGGTTGTGTGCTGTTTATTTAAAAAAATGTCTGTATGATGTCTCCCTGTGAAGACTCCTGAGCCTAATTGGGCCGATTTTGACGATATTGGCATACATTTCAGAAAAATATACCCTGAGGTGAAATCGAGAAATTAATTTTAGCTTTAAATGTGGGGGCGCTACCACGAAAAAACCCCATACACAGTCAAAATGTTTACGCAAACTTTTTGACCGTGTGGGAGCCTTAACTCGCAGATATTCATTAAACAAGTTGAAAAATAAACAAAAAAGTATTTTTGGTGAAATAAAATGGCAGAAAAAAGTATACATGAAAAATATTAAATGTTATTATGAGAGAAAAAGGTTATGAATTATAACCTTATTATTGAAGAAACTAAATGCATTACAACAGAGAAACAGGTTTTCTAAAAAAATAAAATAAAATAATAATAATTATTTCTTAAAAAATTTCTTATTAATTAATTAATAAGAAATTGTTCTTCCATAGCACCTCTTAAAGGATAATAGGGGTATAGTAGTAATAATAAGTTCAGCGGCCTCAATGGCTCGGATCGGACTAGAGAGCGTGGGCTGGTCTATTAATAAAAGTTAATGAATGATGTAGATGTATAATAAAGTCCTTTTTCTTTTCTTCTATTATGTGAAGGCTTTAGAAACGAAAACTATCTTGGATAATTTAATTTAACTATCATAATAATAAGAAAGATAGCCACTTATTCTTAGCATGAGCCCCGCGTGGGGCGCGGGACGAAGGCTAGTATTTTATAAAAATGTGGGCCATAGCATACTTGAAGTATTAAGGAGGGAATATTTTAATTGGACTGATTAATAGAGGATTTATTTTTTTCGTCTAGGGGATAGCATGAG